>CM077081.1:36244397-36484670 GCA_039513925.1 Platanthera zijinensis | reverse complement strand
ATAATATTTAGTCTGACATAACCAATACATATAGATGCAATCAAATCTAAATATATATTTTTTTTGTATAGGGAAGTATTATCTTGTCGATGTGTGGTACACTAATGGTCCGGGATATCTTGCTTCATATCGGTCTACACGCTATAATCTTAAGGAATCGCACATGGAAATAATCACAAATTACAAGGAATTATTCAATCTTCGTCATTCGAAGGAAAGAAATGTAATTGAAAGAACTTTTGGCTTGTTGAAGAAGCGGTGGAAAATTTTGCGTCAACCTTCTTTTTTTATTATCAAAATTCTTGTATTTAATTGAAATGTATTCTTGTACATCCATCTTTATGTTGATAATAAGTTTGAAATATCTAATATTTGAGTATTGTTCAATTGCAGGTTCAAATCATAAATGTTTGTTGTATTTTACATAATTTTTTAGTTAAAAAGAGATTAGAGAATGATTTTTGAGATTGTTGGAAGAGATTGATGCAGAACTATCAACTCATGTTGTTGGTGGGGATAGCTATGAATATGATAATATTCGTGGACCAGTGCTTGCAACAACTGAATGGTCAAATTTTAGGGATACTTTGACAATTAACCTGTTCAATGATTATCAAGCTCGACGAGATTAGTCGATTGCAATTATGAGACTTTATTTTAAATATGCAATTATGAGACTTTATTGCTTATTTTGTATAGCAAGTAGTATGTTTGATTATTCTCAATTTATTGTGCATCTTTATTTGTATGTTCAATTTTACATAATCTGCAATATAATTAAAATATGTGTGTTATTTCACACACATTTTCGAGCAACAATGTTTGGGCAATAAAGTTGTGAATGGATGGAAAGCAATTGCAATCACAGCTAATTATCAATGCGTTGAAGGATGTGTTGAAGCCGGAAATAAGTCTCTGTGGAGTTCGGGGTCCCAAAAAGGTATGACCTCACACCTACTTCTCTCAGACTAGCACTTCAGACCGAAGATTCAGGAACTTAGAAACAAAACTGAGGTCTCAGCCAGGAGATCCACCACACATCCAGAAGATCAAGAAACTCTTCCTCTCCCAAGCTAATGCTGAGCTTGGGCACCTTGAAGAGAGCCTGAAGAAAGAAACAAGAGAAATTTGTCTGACTCCCTCTTCAAAGGTGTCCCCTCGGTTCTATTTATAGATTTCATCCTTGGTCTGCCAACAACATATCTCCGCTGTTCAGAATTACTATACGCAGCCCAGTTGGGTCTGCCAACAGCGTAGCTCCGCTGTTCTAGAAGGCTATTTGCAGTCCTTCAAGGGCATATAGGTAATTCTACCTATGGAACCTACTGGGTGAGTGGTCTTTGAAGGCACCACTCGCCTAAAGGGGGCGAATAGTGGGAGAACCTGACACTCCCCTCCACAGCTCCCTGAAAGGGCGGATGCGAGATCAACATGTCACTCGCTTACTATGGGCGGGATGCGAGATCCATGAAGGCACCACTCGCCTAAAGGGGGTGAATGCTGGGAGAACCTAACACTCACCTCCACAGCTCCCTGATGGGCGGGAACCCTTTTGCTCCCTCTGGGCAAGTGCGGTTTGCCTGCCCCACTCGCCTACTTGGACACTTGGGCCTGAATGTCCTACAAGGCCCTGATCTTATCAGAGGGGCCCACTCAGCAAATACGGAGTTCTACAGGATGATTGTAATGTAATTTGTTAATAAAGAAAAATGTTATCTCGGTTAAAAACATATAATAAATATTATCATGAGGTTTCTACAATGTTAAACACTAGCGGATTTGGATGAGATTGAGATCGTAACATTGTTAAAGTTGATAGCGAAGATGTTTGGGCAAATTATGTTAAGGTAATTAAATATTTTCATAGTTATTGATAATTATTTATTTATCATTATGACATCATAATTGTGAATATGCAACCTCATCCAACAGTAAAATATTATCGAGACAAAGTGATAATAAACTGGACTGACTAGGATACCAAACGTAGTTATGATAAGGCAATTGAATCTAATGCAGCAACTGGGTACGAAGCAACTAATACGATTGATTTAGATGACTCTGATGGTGAGGAAAGCTATTCATGCGGGAAATGCGATAAATATTCCACGGGTAGTCAGTTATCAAGGAAAAAAATCCAACTTCAGATGATATACTTGCAGATATTGTTTCTCCAATACCTAGAAGTCTTAGTGAAAACATATGAATCCAAATCAACTAACTCAACCTCAATACATGCATCAATGACACCAACCCCAACTCCAACTCCAAATTCAATTCTCTTGGAGACCACTACAAAAATATGGGATGAATTAGTGATGATGTCTGAGCTTGCAATGACTAAGAAGCTTAAAGTTATGGATCTAATAACCAACGTCTATTAAAATATGTAGTTTTTATGACAATTCCTAGTGAGGTGAGGAAAATATGGTTACTTATGCAATTCAAAGATTGATAAGTGTTGGACTACTCCTTCCTTTTTTTATAGACAAGCAATCGATTCTTAAGTTGTTATGTTTATCATGTTCAAACGATTTGGTTTATGGTTGGAGTTGACTCTTACATTAGATATTTGACACGATCACGACCCGTCTCAACAAAAGTCAGAGTGCACTTTGGGCGGAAAGAAAATCCATGTATGTAAGGAGGAAGCAGAGACACTGATAAATAGTTTTAAAATATTTAATTTGGAGAAAAATAGTTTGATTTTATGTGAAAGCTGTAAAACATGATAGTGTGAAACAGGTGTACATGTTTTTATAAAACCCATGATACACCTTTTGATACAGATTTTCACGCAATGTCAATTTCAGATAAATGAACATGCAAATAGTGATAAATTCTAGTACATATAATGTTTATCCTAGCAGTTGTCCATGATTTACTAACCATAATTATTACATACAAGAAATGTCAGATAGTAAAGGAAACGAAATGTAAACTTAGAACCCGAAGCTTGACGTAGATCGGGCTCAAGAAGCAGGCGTCGCGGGCACTAACGCTAAGGCAAATTCAAAACAAGAAGAAAAAGACTCAGAACGTTGAAATAAACATGTAAGCAAGTAAAATACATATCTAGGAAGGGAAGCAGAATGTATGTGTACCAGTTTTCATGAAACAAAACTAACAATACAAGCCAGTAAATGAGTAAAATAGAAACAAGTTAAAATATTAGACTACTCTAAGTAAAACATATAATGGTTCAAGCAATATCATAGTTGTAATCAATAAGAGTGTAGGTGTTTTTAGTTGGTACACATTGTTCACACTCAAGTCCAAGTGTTAGTCTTATTAGAAAAATTCTTGTTTGTCGTGGTCATACAAGCAAGGAGATGCACCAATTAAAAACTACCTTCCAATGATTGCTTAAGATATTATTGATTTAAATGATTCATATTTTTGGTGATTGTAACAGAAACAATTCATTTAAATGGAAAGATCAGATCAAGAACAACTTTACTGAGGTCTTGCAACCAGAGAGACATAATAAATAAGATTCGATGACACCAGGATGCCAATTATTCATTTAGATTGATCCACAACAAGGCACGATTATCTTCCAAGTAAACATGTGTATGATCCGAACATTTTATATAAAACACCATTCATCTATTTGCTAGCAAGAAATGTGACATTTATCGTCATAATAATTACTGTTCATGCTCAAAAAGAATTACTAGTTTTCCAATTATTCATCAAATGAGATGAAATTTATTTAAGTGGGAATTCAATCCAAAATCACTTTCATTCCTTAACTCATGTCATTCTAAGCAAATATTCAAACAAAAAGATTATCTACGATCACAAACTCATGTAATTCCAAACATATTAAATCCTAAACTATTAACTTATTAGATTGAGCATTTAAGATACAAATTCATTTGACAAATCAATGTATTCAAGAATGTGGTCAATCAATTAAAAGAACATATGCAATAAATTAAACCCGATGTTGCAAGAGAGAGATCTTTACTTGTCTTAAATGAGGCTGAATCTGACGGAAGCGGTTGAGAGGCGCAAGCGAAATCAGGAGACTTATTTCATACCTGTTGAAGCACAATCATAGATGACATTGAATTATTATAAACCCTAACGCTAGCACAAGCAATTTATTTATCGCAAGACTTAAACAAGAGAGAGGTTTAGAGATTTTCCTCCCTCAAAATGAGGTGAGAGGGGATAACACGTGGAGACGGAGACTTGGCGACGCTTAGGCTTGGGGAAAACCCTAAATCAGATAGGGCTTTGGAGAGATCCACCAAAAGAATCGAGGAGCGGTGCCGAAAAACACGAATAAATATGAATTAATCAATTACAAAGGGGCAAAAAATCTTGAATCACAAAATGAACGCAAATTGAGGCACAAATAAATCATTAGAGGTTATGAAAAATTTGAATATAGAGAAATAGAGGGAGATTTTTACCACTAGGAACCAAATTCGAGCTCGAGGAGAGGAGAGGAAATCCTAGGCATCCCTCTCGCAAAACCCGGCCGAGACGATAAAGAAGAGGGTTGTTGGAGGTGAAAATGCGTTGTCGGAGGAAGATGAGGCGACTGTCAACCTAAAGGGGAGGAGGAAAGGGACTGTCGGCCCTAGGTGTAACACCCCATTTTTTTTTGAACTTGAGGTTCTGGAAGGTACCGCGCGGTAGTAGGTAGCTACCACCCGACGGTAGTCTGCGTTCGTCGAGACCGAAGCGTCGAGACGAATCGTCAAGTAGCTAAAGCGTGGAGTTAGGTAGCTACCGCCTGGCGGTAGCCCCTTTTCGTCGAGGGCGTCGAGACGAAAGCATCGAGACGAAAGCGTCGAGACGAATGCATCGAGACGAATGCGTCGATACGAATGCATTGAGAAGCTATTACGCGGCGATATCGCTATCGCTGATAGTAGTGTGGTATTCTGCGGAGACTGGCAGGTCTGTAAACTACGGCGACGCGGTAGATAACAACCGTCAGGCGATAGTGGATGGAAACAGTTTCGTAACTGCAATTTTTCGACCGTGCGATCTTCTTAGAATTCGATCTTATGACCCAGAATCCTCCGTCCATGAGCCTTAAGTAGGGTTGAGGGACTCTTTCCTCTCATTTTTCTCATCTTGGAGTGAGATTTAGGGTTTGTGAGAGGGAGAGTTTGGAGGAGGAAGAAGAGACTTTTTCCGCCATTGACGAAGCTCCGGAGCTCCTTTCATCGATCTGAGGCCGGATTCGTGGAGAGGGCTTGAAGGCACACACTTTCATCAGTGCAAATCAAGATCTTCATGGATAGGAAGAGGAGTCATGGGGTAACGATATTTCTCCTCTCGGTTTTTAGGATGCGTACATGACATCTGTTTTGTTTATGCTTTTATTCAAGCATTTAGGCACCGGATCTCTCAAATGAGAGGGGTTCGGGTCGTCATGGTTCAAGAGCAGTCATCGGGTCGATTGAGTCTGTCATTAACATGTTGTTGCACTAGAAATCTGCTCTGTTAGTGGATTAGGCACTTTGGGTTAAGCCGTATTCATGACCGGTGGTCCGATTCGATGATGTTACATGACGTGCACTATATGATTTTTGCCATAAATCTGATTACGGCAAAGGCGCCGTTTGCGATGCCCTCTGTTTCGTGTGAGAACGAATGACGATTTAGGCGGAAATGTTGTGGTTGTTGAATGATATGCTAAGGTGTGGCTTTGTCTTTGTGGTCGTCTGGCTAGCCCGCGACGTTGTAAGTCATGTGTGGAGAGTGTCTCGTAAAGATAAGTCCCCTTTTGTGGACACCGACAAGAACTCCAAGCTTTTGGATAAGCCCGAACGATGAAGCCCACGAGCGGGCAGGGTCAAGTAAGGGTTCTTAACATCAGTTTGTTTGTGTGACAGAACTGACGTGAAAGTCAGAGCTCGCAGGCAAGGCGGTATTGAGACCCACGAGCGGGTGGGGCCTATGCAAGAGTTCTGTGTTGCGGGTTGAAGGCCGATGGGGGAAATTGGAAGTACCCGAGTGAATGATGTGATGTGCTGATGTGTGATGATGTGTTAGAATCATATGCACTATAGGGTGCCTTGGGTGAAACCCAGGTTTGCATACATGCTGCATTGTAGGCCTCTTTTTATTTTAAATACTCAATATAGAAAACATGATTGATGTATGAGACAATCAAACTTGTTGTTTTTTATGCTCAATTATGTTTATTTATATGTGCATATGAAGTGCTGACCTGCAGGGTGATGGAGTGTCACGAGGTCCACTAGGGACAGCCGGGAGGAGATGTGTTGGTAATATAGTTGAGGTCAGTCTTTGCTGACCCACGTTACAACCAATTTTTATAGGGCAAATATCTCAAGCTGCAGCAAGCTCGCCGGCCAAAAAGGTCTAAGCCTCATGAAGTGTGCCCACTTCTATTAGTTTGTGAATTGTTGAATGTTATGTTCCGTGTACTGTAATTCAGCTTGCATGTCGAGGTAGCCTAGGAGTGCTAAGGCATTTTGTTTTGTTTAGTTTTGTTGTAGTTTTAGACATCTTTATGTTGTAAGGCCTTAAGGTTGTGTTGAACTCCTATGGTTGTGGATAACTACTGGCTTTGTTGTGTGTTTCTGTTGACTTGTTTTTCTGAGTTTTGAGATGGATAGATCTTTTATATCACCTTTTTAATACTCAAGTTGTGGCGTCTATATGTTGTGGGGCCCCGGCCGGACCCATATTATATGTCCATTACATGGGTGGTGTTACAATTTGGTATCAAAGCGAGGTTGGTGTCCAAGAAAAGGTTTAGTGATCGATTTGACGTAATCAGATCGCGTAAAGAAGTTATCCACATAGGAGTATTACAGGACCATAAGTGTCCTTGTGTTTGAGTTTTGTGAATGGAACTTGATTCCTGTTTTACCTTATTTTTGCTAAGGGTGCAAGCGACGAGGCAGGGACGTCGAGGCCACGAGAGGAGCCTTCGACGAGCAGTGCTACTACGGTCCTATGGGCATGGGTGTATCCCCGACCGATTTTTTCCGTATGTTAGTAGAGACAATGGTAGCGGCCCAAGCTGCAGTGGCAACACAAGTTATGACCTCTATTGCTCAGGTAACGACTCCCATTACCCTGGATGCGACACCGATCATACCGGGCGGAGGAGCCAAAAGGCAGAGTCATTGGCTGAGAGTGTTATCATTGGGTAAGGAGACTGGTAGATGAAGTATTTTCTAAGTTTACATCCTCCAACGTTCAAGGGAGTCGGCACACCGACTAATGCTGTGGACTGGTTGGCAAGGATTCAGGAACTCCTAAGGGCGACAGAAACACCAGAGGATAAGAAGTTCCAATTCATGACTTTTATGTTAGAAGGTGACACAAAGCTGTGGTGGGTGAGCCATAGCGGCCGCCAGTTTCCTGGATGCACCCCTTCCATGGATGAGTTTGTGAATGCCTTCTTAAGGAAGTTCTATCATCTACAAGGCTAGGTCTTCAGAGGCAGTTTCTGCTCTTTGTGTAGCGAGACAAACTGTGGATGAGTACGTGCATGAATTTACTCGTCTAGGTCATTATGCGGGAACGACCATGACTGATGATGAGGAGAGGGACAACCTCTTCTATCATGGGTTGAGTGAGAATTTGAGACAACCTCTTATAGCTCTCAAGAATGCGAGCTTCAATGAGTTAGTTGAGGCCGCTAGGACGTTGGAAAGTAAAATGGAGCAAACCCAATGCCACAAGGGACATGCAGTGAAGCATGGACAAGGAAAGCCTTCTCAGTCGCAGTGGAAGTCAGAAGGGAGTAAGTGGAGGAAATGCCCCATCCTTCAGGTCAGGAGAGAAGAGCAGTACGACGTTGGGAGAGTCTCGTTTCAAGGGATCACCAATGTGGAACAAGTGTGGCAAGCCATGCCACATAGCTCGATTTTGTACCGGGGGGTGGTGCTGAACCATAGCCAAGGTAGGAGTAGTCATTATGTTCTGGTCCCAGCATCGCGGAGAAAGGGAAAATGGCAGAGTCGAGCGCTTCATGTTTCCAACTAGTGCAACCAAGGGCCTATAATCTTGTGCAGCAGGAAGCGATTCGGCAGCCCGATGGGTGACAAGTATGAAAAGTTCAAGCTCATTTATTAGCTTAAGGCTTTTTCAACCTTTTATGTGTGTTGCATGTGTACTAGGCTTCGTGCTAGTTTACGGCTACCTGCTAGAGTTTTGTTCGACATGGGTGTGTCACACTCCTTTCTGGCGAAAAGATTTATCCGGGAATTGAGTTCGAGCCCTTTAGGCTGACATGGAGCTATGCCCAATGAGTCTTTCATGACTACGGGATTATGGGGTGCATTGGTTGGAGTATATGTGGAGTTGACTTCGTGTTGGTAGCGACAATCCTACCGCTAGCTAAGTTTGATGTGATCTTGGGGATGAATTCGCTTGCAGAGCAGCGAACCAATATTGACTGTCTATCAAAGATGGTAATTCTGAGGAGCGAGGGAAAGGAAGAAGTCAAGTTTGAGGGTCTTAGTGGAGTGGCCTGCTCCATAATTTTGGCCATGCAATTAGTGCGGACAGTAAACCGGGGAGGAGTAGAATTCGTAGCTTTGTTAGAGGTTCACTTTTCTAAGTTATCGATTAGAGAAGTGTCTGTGGTGGCAGAATTTGAGGATGTGTTTCCCGAGGAGCTTCCAGGAGCACCTCCTCCGCGGGAGATCGATTTGTTGATTGATTTGGTGTTAGGAGCTAGGCCGGTGTCGCGTCCCCCTTTTAGGATGGCACAGAAGGATTAGTCGAGTTCAAGGTACAACTACAGGAGCTGTTGGAGCAGGGGTATATTAGGCCTAGCTCCTCGCCATGGAGCACGTCGGTGTTGTTCGTAAAGAATAAAGATGGCAGTATGCGGTTGTGCATAGACTACCGTGAGCTGAATAAACTGACCTTCAAGAATAAGTATTTGATTCCACGGATAGAAGACCTGTTTCGACTAGTTGGTAGGGTCGGTGGTGTACTCCAAGTTGAACTTGAAGTCGGGGTATTACCAGTTGTGAATTCGGGATGAGGACAAACCAAAGACAACATTCGGTACGAGGTATTGCCACTTCAAGTTCTTGGTGATGTCGTTCTGTTTGACGAACACACCATCAGTTTTTATGGATTTGATGAACCGAGTGTTTCAGGAGTACTTGGACTCATTTGTGGTGGTATTCATCAATGATATATTAGTATACTCTAAGTCGGAGGCGGAGCATGAGACTCACTTGAGAGTAGTCTTGCAGGTTCTGAGAGAGAATCAACTTGATGCTAAGTTCTCGAAGTGCGAGTTCTGCTTAAAGAATGTGACATTTTTGGGCCATGTGATTAGTGTTGATGTGGTGGCGGTGGATCCGACGAAAGTTGAGGCCATCAGGTATTGGCCAGTTCTGAGAACCGTTGTGGAAGTCAGAAGTTTCCTTGGACTAGCTGGGTATTACAGAAGGTTTGTGGAAAACTTTTCGCGGATAGCTTTGCCCCTCACTTCTCTGACTCGTAAGGACAAGAAGTTTGTGTGGATGCAGGAGTGTAAGCGAGCGTTTGAACCTTGATGGAAAGGTTGATGTCGGCTTCAATCCTAAGTCTTCCTAAAGGAACTGAAGGATTTTAGATAGTTAGTGATGCATCAGGTTGCGGTTTGGGTTACGTGCTAGTACAACATGACAATGTGATAGCCTTTGGGTCTAGACAGTTGAGACCTCATGAGAGGAATTACCTCCGTCCATGACCTTAAGCTGGCGGCGATAATCTTTGCGTTAAAGTTGTGGTGACACTATGTGTATGGTGCGAAGGTGTAGATTTTCAAGGACCACAAAAGCCTAAAGTATCTTTTGGATCAAAGAAACATGAACATGCGGCAGCGCGGGTGGGTCGAGTTCCTTGGGGATTACGACGTGGCGATTCAGTAGACGCCAAACAAGGCCAACGTGGTGGCCAATGGCTTGAGTAGAAAATATTATGGACAAGGGAATTGGATTAAAGCTCATGATGAGCAGTTGGTGCGGGACTTTGAGCCCCTTGGCATTGTTTGTGTAGCAAGAGGGGAGTCTATCATGGCTCGGTTGAACTGGCTTGAGTTACATTGCGACTTATCTGATCATATCCGGGGAGCGATCAGTGTGGATGCAGAGTTCCAGTCATTAGTGGTGGAAGCTCAGAAAGGAAAGAGTAGTACCTTAGAGATGGTTGATGGGATCTTAAAGAGGGATGGAAGGGTATGTGTGCCGCAGTTCGGCAAGCTCCGTGAGGAGTTGATGTTTGAGGCCCACTTCACGAAGTACTCCATTCACCCGGGCAGTACGAAGAAGTGCTTAGATATGAAGAAATCCTTTTGGTGGCCTGGGATGAAGCGGGATGTTGCTTTGAATATGAGCCGATGCTAGACTTGTGCCTTTTTGAAGGCTGAGTGTTAGAGGCCGAGCAGGTTCCTGATGCCCCTTCATATCCCTGAGTGGAAATTTGATGACATCTCCATAGACTTTGTGCATGGTTTGCCTCATTTGAAACAGGATAACGATATGATTTGGGTGGTTATGGATTGCCTGACTAAGGTGGCTCACTTCACTCCAAATCGGAAGAAGGACAACGTGAGGAAGCTAGTGAAATTATATGTTCGTAATATTGTGCGGTTGCACGGGATTCCAAGGAGCATTGTTAGTGATTGTGATGGACGATTTACGTCCATGGACTGGAGACTAGTGTAGAAGAGTCTGGACACAAAGCTCAACTTTAGTACGACGTTCCATCCTCAAATCGATAGTCAAACAGAGAGGACGAATCATACATTGGAGGATATGCTTAGAATGTGTACCCTTGATTTTGGGAATAAATGGGAAGACCACCTTTTCATGATGGAATTTTCCTATAACAATAGTTTCCGGGCGAGTATCAAGATGGCGCCATACGAGGCTTTATATGGAAGGCAGTGTCGAACACAGATGTCTTGGATAGAGGCGGGGACACCAAATTTTTGGAAAAAGAAGTGGTAGCCGATGTTTGTGAGTTGGTGCAGACAATTCAGAAGCCCATGAAAGTTGCTCAGGATTGGCATAAGAAGTATTTCAATGAGCTCCACCGAAATGTGGAGTTCGCGGTAGGCGACTGAGTCTATCTAAAGATTAAGCCATTCAAAGGCGTTTTGCGGATTCGCCGACTCAAGAAGTTGAGTCCGAGGTTTTGGGGATATTCGAAGTTACAGAATGCATCGGAGAAGCAGCCTATAGTTGGCGTTGTCCACATAGCTGAGTGGATTACACGATGTTTTCCATGTCTCGGTACTAAGGAAAGCTTTAGTGGAGGCAAGTGTTGTGGTCGAGTCGGCGGTGGTGTCGGTGGAAGAGAACTTGAGGACGAGAGTCTGTCCGGTTGGCGTAGAGGATTCATAAATTCAGCAGTTACGGAATAAAGAGGTTAAGCTCATGAAAGTGTGTTGGAATAATTGCGGGCGAGACGAATTCTCCTGAGAGCGCGAGCAAGCAATGCAGGAAGACTTCCTGGAACTATTTGTATTAGGTATGGTGGTTGTTTCGAGTGCATGTTAAATTTCGAGGACAAAATTCTTTTAAGGGGGGATGAGTTGTAACACCCAATTTTTTTTTGGAACTTGAGGTTCTAGGAGCTATCGCGTGGCGGTAGGTAGCTACCTCCCGACGGTAGTCTGCGTTCGTTAAGACCGAAGCATCGAGTAGTTACCGCATGACATTAGGTAGTTACCGCCCGGCGGTAGCTCCTTTTCGTCGAGGGCGTCGAGACGAAAGCATCGAGACAAATGCGTTGAGAAGTTACCGCGCGGCGGTATCGCTACCGCTGGCAGTAGTGTGGAGTTCTGCGGAGATTGGCGGGTCTGTGAACTATCGCGGTGCGGTAGGTAACTACCGCCCGACGGTAGTGGACGAAAACAGTTTCGTAATTGTTGATTTTTGGCCGTCCGAACTTCATAGAATTCGATCTTATGGCCCAGAATCCTCCGTCCACGAGCCTTAAGTAGGGCTGAAGGACTCTTTCCTCTCATTGTTCTCATCTTGGAGTGAGAGTTAGGGTTTGTGAGAGGGGGAGTTTGGAAGTGGAAGAAGAGATTTTTTTTTCCGCTATTGACGAAGTTTCAGAGCTCCGTTCGTTGATCTGAGGCCGGATTCGTGGAGAGGGCTTGAAGGCGCACACTTTCATCCGTGCAAATCAAGATCTCCATGGCTAGGAAGAGGAGTCGTATGGTAACAAAATTTCTTCTCTCGGTTTTTAGAATGCGTGCATGACATCCGTTTTGTTTATGTTATTATTCAAGTATTTAGGCGCCGGATCTCTCAAATGAGAGGGGTTCGGGTCGTCATGGTTCAAGAGGAGACACCAGGTCGATTGAGTCTGTCCCTAACATGTTGTTGCACTAGAAATCTGCTCCGTTAGTGGATTAGGCATTGTGGGTGAAACCTTATTCGCGACCGGTGGTCCGATTCGGTGATGTTGCATGACATGCACTATAGGGTTTTTGCTAGAAATCCAATTGCGACGAAGACGCCGTTTGCGATGCCCTCTATTTCGTGTGAGAACGAATGGTGATTTAGGGCGGAAATATTGTGGTTGTTGAATGATATGCTAAGGTGTGGTTTTATCTTTGTGGTCGGTTGGCTAGCCCGACAAGACAAGTCCTCTTTTGTGGAAACTGACAAGAACGCCAAGCTTTTGGACAAGCCCGGACGATGAAGCCCACGAGAGGGCAGGGTCATGCAAGGGTTCTTTGCATCAGTTTGTTTGTGTGATGGAATTGACGTGAGAATCAGAGCTTGCAGGCAAGCCTGAGTATTGAGACCCACGAGCGGGTGGGGCCTATGCAAGATTTCTGTGTTGTGGCTTGAACGCCGATGGGGGAAATTGGAAGTACCCATGTGAATATGTGATGTGCTGATGCATGATTATGTGTTAGAATCATATGCGCTATAGGATGCATTGGGTAAAACCCAGGTTTGCATACATGCTGCATTATAGGCCTTTTTTATTTAAATGCTCAACAAAGAAACGTGTTTGATGTATGAGACACCCGAACCTATTGTTTTTTATGCTCAATTATGTTTATTTACATGTGCATCCGAAGTGCTGACCTGCAGGGTGATGGAGTGCCCCGAGGTCTGCTAGGGACGGCCGGGAGGAGATGCGTTGGTTATACAATTGAGATCAGCTTTTGCCGACCCACGTTACAACCAATTTTTACAGGGCAAGGATCGCAAGCTGGAGCAAGCTCGCCGGCCAAAAAGGCCTAAGCTTCATGAAGTGTACCTCTTCTATTAGTTTGTGAATTGTTAAATGTTATGTTATGTGTACTGTAATCCGGCTTGCATGCCGAGGTAGCCTAGGAGTGCTAAAACACTTTGTTTTGTTTAGTGTTGTTGTAGTTTTAGACATCTTTAAGTTGTATGGCCTTAAGGCCGTGTTGGACTCCTATGGTTGAAGATAACTTCTGGTCTTGTTGTGTGTTTCCGCTGTCTTATTTTTCTGAGTTTTGAGATGGGTAGTTCTTTTATATCACTTTTTAATGCTCAAACTGTGGCGTCTATATATTATGGGGTCCCAGCCGGACCCATATATATGGTCATTACAAGGGAGGTGTTACACTAGGAGAGGAAGAGATAGACCGCTGGAGGCGGCTCCTTTGGAGGAGAAGGAATAGGGGCCTGCTGTCGATCGGGGAAGAAGAAGGAGAAGAAGCTCCTGTTGTAGAGGAGGAAAGTTGAAGGGCTACCGACCAGAGAAAGGAGCGCACGGGAGGGAGGTGGAATGCTGGCCAGAGGGAGAGAGAGTACTGCCGACAAGCAAGGAGGCAGAATCGGGAGGCTCTGCAGACGGCACTGCGGCTGACGGGAGAGCGGCGGGAGATGGGGTCGCGCGTCGGCAGGGGACGGCTTGCGGGAGCAGGAGCCGAGCGGGAGTCAGGGGAAGCCTTGGCCGACCGGTTACGGGAAATAAAAGGGGTGGGGGGTTAGGTATTAGAGAGAATAAGATTTTGGCTAAATTTTTGATAATTACAATTTTGCCACTAGATTAAATCTCCACTTTAATTTGATTTAAAGCCTGAGTTGTTACAAACACATTTAGTAACATGGTTATAAATATATTGGAGTATTTGGTTATGTAGGTTTGATGTTTCTCTCTTTAGCAGTTTGATTATACTTTTGCTTCAGCAGTGAATGCTATTCATTCCATTATGTTGTTTGATTGTGTTTACTGCTTCTTTAACTTTCACTTTTCCTTTTTGTTTTTTGTTTTTTTTGTTTTTTTGATCTTGCTTTTTTTTGTAAAAATGGTGATTAGGAGTCATTGATAGAAATGTTATTTGTCTTAGAACTCTATTGGGTGTTTTATCAACATTTGAAAGCTAGTGACAGTTTTAGCACAAATCAATGAAATTGTATTGAAAGCAATGAAAATTATTCTACCATATCACTTGTTGGTTAACTGTGCTTTGTTGATTTACTTAACATGAAGAAAAGTATTGCTCTGCACAATATCTGCGTAGTCTTTGTTCAGGCAGCATGGAAAGGAAGTTCATGGAAAATTTCATTGACATTACATTTTGTGGTTAATTTGGAGGCTTTAATTCAAACGAAGTTTATGGAAAATTTCTATTATTATGAGAATGTTCAACTATAAGCTACCTGCCCTTCAAGATGCTTACAGGTTAGTTTAAGCATGTGGTTCTTTTGGGTACTACTATTTCTTTCTCATAATTGTCTTTTTTATTTTTGAAGAATTGACCAAATTCACGCTTACATGTTAGTTTATGTCACCGCTAACTTTTTTGTTGTTTGCTTCTTATGCTCCGTTTGGGAGGACTTATTTTTTCCGGTCAAGCGGCCACGATCGCATGAACCGGACCTTAATTAAGGCCCGATTCATGCGGTCGTGACCGCTTGACCGGAGAAAATAAGCCCTCCCAAACGGAGCCTTAATTTACTGGTGAAATGAGATTTTTGTTGGGATTGTGGAACACTTCCGGTTCTCTTGTTTCTCACACCGGGTTAGCCCACGTGAGCTGAGTTCGACGTTCGACGTTGTGCTGAAGCCTATTTAAGGCGTATTCCGGTTGTTTTTTAGGGATACGGTTGAGACGACGGCTTTCGGTTGGTATACCATTTGGAGGCGCATACGAGGTTTTTGTTGGAGGCGATCCAGAAGGGGTTCTTCCGTTGTTTCTTGTCCAGAAGGAGGAGTTAAGGTAGGATCGGTTTTGGATCCTTGAAACCTTTGTAATATGTATTTCTTTTGGTGATTACAAGAACTGAGAAGGGAAGGGATAGGGGACGTAGCCCGGTTTTGGGTGAACCTCTGAAATCTGCGTGTTTGTGTGCTTGCTCTGTTTCTTTTGTTTACTGCTTTTATTCGGATTTCTGCTTCTCGGCGCTCCGGATTTCCTACAATTTTCCTCATCTATGTCTAAGTAATATGGCTATGAAGACTATTTTGGTGATAGTAATTAATAGTTTATTTACATATATGGTTATGAAGACTGTTTCCTTGATAGTTATATGGTAAAGAATGTGTTCTAAAGCTCTGTGATAAGCTCCAGAGGTGTTACACATTATATGTTAGAAATGGTTTGTTTCTTTGACATGCTATTATATGCATTCCATTAGGCTTTGTATATTTCCCCCCTAAACTATATTCTACTCACTGTTAACATGATTTATAGCTGGCAATAGGTGTTAAGAAAGTCATGAGCATCTGGGCCTAGTGGAACTCTGAATGTTCTGAAGGCTTACACAGATGCAGAAATCAAGCAAGTTGTTGTAACTTCGGCTCCGTTTGGGGGGACTTATTTTCACCGGTCAAGCGGTTACGACCGCATGAACCGGACCTTAAATTAAGATCCGGTTCATGCGATCGTAACCGCTTGACCGGTGAAAATAAGTCCCCTCAAACGGAGCCTTCATCTACTGTTGTTGTCAACCGGAATCCAAACTAGCCTAAAGATAAGCTCATGGATGAGTTGTCTTGGTCCGACAAGAATTTTTGCTACAACACAGAGGTTAAAAGATGTTAGAAACCACGCCGGCCCCGAGGCTCCGAATGTATACGGGAATATCGGGTCAAATCCGGTTCATGATAGACTGCAGTCTAACGACACAGCATCCCCAACCAAATCTCCCGCAAGGCTCCTAATTTAATACGGGAATATTGCGGGTAGGTTGTTCAGGCCCGGGGCTTGATCCCAACACCTGCTAGATAAGAGGGGACTAGCACCGCCTCCATCACCCAACTACGCATTTGGGTATGAGAGGTGGTGTTAGTCCCCTCTTATAAAGGAGGTGCTGGGATCAAGCCCCGGGCCTCAACAACCTACCGCGGAATATTCTCGTATTAAATTCGGAGCCTTCCGCGGAGATTTGGTTGGGGATGCTGCGCCGTTCGACTGCAGTCGGTCAGGACCGGAATTCGCAATGTGTTGCCCCGACCTGATTTCTAACAAAAGACTTTTGGTAAGTTTTTTTTTTTTTCAAAATCTCTATCTAGTTGTGTTATTTTATTGGCAAATATGAGCTCCTTGCTTTGGCCATATCTTTATGCAACAATTTCATAGATCAATATTAGTAGCATCTACATATATTTCATTATAATTAAAATAAAATGATCATAATCATTCAAAATAATATATCATTGAGCAAGCACATGGAGTCCGGTTGATAAAATTATATTCAAAAAAGTATTGAACTTCTTGTTTGTAGAGTTGGTATTGTCTTTCCAAGGCTCTAGCAGAAATTGCCGCCATAGAATATGCCGAGAAGACTGGACTAATCGCTAGCAGAAAAGCAATTTGGGCAATCTATGGTATTTCTTCCTTCTTTCATGTTGAGTTTATTCATATAATCTACACATGCTGCAATATCCTTCTATGTGTTCTCGGTGTGGTGTCGAAGAACTTAGGCTTCGTTTGGGAGAACTTATTTTCACCGGTCAAGCGGTTACGACCGCATGAACCGGACCGCGTCCGGTTCATGCGGTCGTAACCGCTTGACCGGTGAAAATAAGTCCCCCAAACGGAGCCTTAGTTTGGGATCTTATCTGACATTGGCTCCTTTTGGTTCAGGAAGGAGAGTTTTCCAGGCAAGGCAATGGGCTTTGCTACAGTTCATCTCTGGTTTGCTCAATTGCATCATAACTTTAGCAGGGTGCTGTTCAGTGATGGTGTCGACCTGTTAGAGTGCTTGAAAATGTTGCTCGAGAAGGAAAAACCTTTGGTTCACCGCGCTGTTCCAAGAATTTCAAAGTCATGGGGGATTGATGAGATGTAACTGATGGCTATAGATTTGTGTTTTAACTCTCATATAGCTTTATCTTGTCACAGCTATGTTCATGTCTTAGGCTTTGTTTGCTGATGAAAAACTGCGGATAAAAAAAGTGTTGATTTTAGAAAATAGTTTTTGTTAAAAAACTATTTGGGTGAAAAAGAATTTATAAAACGGAGTTTTGAAAAAAATATTTTGATACAAAACAAAAGTTTAAATGAAATTTTTCAAAAAATAATTACCAACCTCAAAATATTTGTAAAGCTGTCTGTTTGTATCATAAATTTGAACTAATAAATCAGAAATTCACACTTATAACATGAACTCAGAAATCAGAAATGAGATCTGAACTCATAAATAATCAGAGATCTGAACTCATAAATCAGAAATCTAAATTAATAACATGAACTCCATGTATCAGAAATCAGACAGATCAAAAATCTGAACTCAGACATCTAAACTGTAGATATCAGAAATTTAAACTCTCATAATCAGACATCTTAACCGTAGGTATCAGAAATCTGAACTAATAACATGAACTCATAAATCAAAATTCACAAATCTGAACTAATTCCTGAATTTTCTTGAATGGGAATAGCTGCATAAACAAAGAAAATGAGGAATTTATGGCGTCGTTACTGAAGTAAAACAAGGGTTTCGAAATCGTCAGTGATAAGGAAAATGAGTAGTAGATCCAGGTGCTAGGGTGTCGCCACCATTGTCACTTTAGAGGTTTCACCGTCGTCGCTAGGATTTGTCTGCGTTTTCGCATCGGAGTCATCGTCGTAGGGCTTCGATCGGGAGGAATAGAGAGGGGAGACCGCATCAGCTGTAGTGGAGACGTGGGATTGTCCTGCGGTTGGAAGATGACTATAAAGGGAGTTTATTAATAAACACTGGTTTGGACAATAGCCAACCCAAACACTGCTTCCATGCAAAACTACGGTTTGGCTCAACCGCACCGCACCCCAACAGTCCAACTAAACGCCACCTTAGTAAACATGTAATTTATGTTCATGCCTTCGTAAATTGTCAGAACTAGAATGTGGTGATAAGCAGGGGCGGATCCAGGAAATTTAACTAGGGGGAGCCCAATCAAAACGCGAAGAATTTTTTTTATGATCGACGTCTATACCAAAATTTGCACATGTAAAAATATCACAATTATGTCATAAAAAAGAATTATTTCTTATTGTAACTTATCTATTTAGAGACATCCGAGCTCAGTCTTTTATCAGTTATTAGAAAATGGAATATTGTGTGACGCTGGTCTGATCTTTGTTGCAGTATACATAATAATAACTTTTCAATAATTTGAGATGTGGTAATTTAAAAAGTATTAACAATTCCAATTTAAATAGTTTGTTCCTAAAAAAATATTGATTGCAATGAAAATGTTTAAGATGACTTCATTGTTATAAATTATGAGTTGCAAGAAAAGTGTAAAGTGTTATCATCATTATTTAAACATTCGACAAGCCATATTGTCGTCATCATTCGTCAACACCCCTAAGAACTTATGAAAGTTCCTCTTTAAAGTAAGAGAAGTTCATATTAAAACGAACTCAAAGTAAAAGTGTGGACGCATGCTCCTGCAGAGAATGAAAATTTTAACAAGTGGGGCCCAAACTATTCAAAAAGTTAAAGAAACACGTAGTCAAAATTCATTAGCTTTGATCTCGTGTATTCTTAGGGTGTAATAAAGAAGACACTGAGAAAATAAATAAGATTACAGGAGTTAAGTAAAGAAGACGTCGTGTTATATCGTGCTGAAGATAACGATAGTATTTCTTTCAGAGATTTCAAAGAAGCTATGAGTAAAGAAAAATGTGAACTTCGCGGGGTCAAAATTGTTTGCAGCTATCTTAGCTAAATTTATATGTTATCTCCATAAAAATTAATTAAACCAGTTACATTTCATGTGAACTTTCTAATCTTTCAACCAAAAAAAAATTAAATGACTTCATCTTTCTTGGCTCTTTTCTCCCTTATTCGGACACCGTTTTTGCTGTATAAGTAGTCAAAATCCATTGGCTCGACGAGAGAAACACAAATTCATTATCTATTTTACCAAAATCCTTCGGGGGGGGGGGGGGCGGGCCCCCGTCAGCCCCCTTTAGATCTGCCCCTGGTGATAAGACCCGCTAGTATTAGTACAACAACAAGGGAGGGCATGTGTCAACACATTTATATATTTATTAAAGAAAAAATACTAATAAGATACAAAAACAAAATTTCCTGAGAATGCATTTTGGGTTCATAGAGTTCATTGCAGCTTTCCTCTGGCAGTCTGAGATGCCACTAGAAACCAGCTTTATAATGTGCAGAAGTGAGAAAACAACTTTGATCAATTTTTTGTTCTCACTAAATTTCAAAATATTTATCAATAGTGTTTAACAAACGATCAAAAGAATTGATTAATTCTATAATATTCATCAATATTGTCTACTATGTGGGTTAAAACAAAAAACTTGGTCTCTCGTGGAGTTCGGGGTCCCAAGATAGGGGTGACCTCACACCTACTACACTCAGGAGAACGTCACAGACCAAAGACTCAGGAAACAAGGAACAGACCCTCGGCTCTAGCGTGTGTAACACCCCTATCCGTCACATGGCATATAGCAGTAGGTCCGGTCGGGGCCCGACGCTATATACTACGGACAGACCGGTTGGTTACGCATTGAAACCATTCAACCAATCACAACGTCCTACACAGAGTATCTAGCGAAAGTAAATTATTAAGTTGTACAAAGAATAAAGAACCCTGCCAAGCATGAATGTCCACTACTCAAACCAAGAAGGAATGTTTAATACAATAAACAGAAATGGCCTTATGGCCTTACAGGAGTTTGCTTAATAAAAGTGTCTTCCAAACCTCGGCACGCAGGCCGGTCATACATGAGTACAAAAGGAAAACACTCACCAATTGGCCTTCGAGGGCCGGCACAGCAACTTGGGATTTAGCCTGCTATTTACCGCTCGGCTCCGCAGCACCTCCATGCAACAATCTACTGCACGGTGGTAAACAAAGGCAACGGTCAGCTATGCTGACCAAATTATAACGATTCCGCCCTCAAACCGGGGCGGCAAAGCTTCTTCCCTGCATCACATCACAGGTGCACGCTCACACGGCCGTACACCCCGTGCTCTCAGGGCACTCTACTCGGCGGGCCAGTCCGAACCCCGTCCGGTCCTTGACTCCGCCACCACCCCCAGGGTGACAACCTCGTGAGCATTTAGTCCTTTCAGCCGTAGCCTAGACTCGATCTCCAAACCTCGATAAGTCCCACGTAAAACTTTAGGTCGCTTTAACCGAGCAGATGGAGCGGGTAGGGGTCCACCAGCACGTTGCTCACCCAGCCGTTGCCATTTGTCCTTTGATGCAGGCTAAGCTTCCCCAGTCCCAAATATCGTTCAAACACGGTACATAGCCCCGCTATGTACCCGGTTAACTCCCAGGCCACCGATATGACAGAAATACATTTCCGTCCAGACTTCCGGGTGTACCTCGGGGTTAATCCCTAAGATTCCCTGATGCATTCTACCGCATAGCAACCCGAAAACAATCAAAATGCTCGGAGTCTTCTCCGGCTAAAAAATGCACAGCAAATCATCACCGATCCAGACCAACACGTCCGGGTAGGCTTCACACATCATGCCTATGTCCGTACTACGATTCTGGACTCTAACAAGGGGGACTTTACATATCTACCCCAAGGAATACCGCAATCTCGCCGCACACTCGCGGGAGAAGGGTTTTCCCATGCAAAGGAAGAAGAGCTTCACATGCTCAAGAAGAGAATCGTTACCCTTGAATTTTTCCTCGGCGCCATGGAAATCCACCCGGATGAAAAGCACTGCAATCTCCTTACCTCCGCGGATCCGAAGACGGCTCGCGATTTGGAGCTCCGAAGCTCCGCCGGTGACCGGATCTTGGCCTACTTCCTCCTCCTTGCTCTCCCTTCTCTCTAGAATTTAGAGAGAGATGAACCCAAGGGAATGATAGGGTTTGTAACCCTATTTTCGGGTTTAAACCGCCAGAACCAACTCCCCGTCGTCAGATCCCATCAAGAGAAAACGAACGGCCACGATCCGAACTCAAAATAAGAAAACCTGGGCCGAACACGGCCTGCGACACGCCCGTGTCCAGGGTCGTGTCGCCAGTTCGCCGTCTCGCCCGACATTCCAACCAGCACACAACATTCGACACGGCCTCCGACACGCCCGTGTCGCATGCGACACAACCGTGTAAAGACCCATGTCATGCCCCGTGTGCAACTACCAACACTCTTTTCCCGAGAAGGACACGACCTGCGATACGACACCCGACACGCCCGTGTCACATGTGACACGCCCGTGTCTGTGCCCGTGTCATGGCCTGTGTGCATAACTCAGAAATTACCCAGCATGACACGCCCTGGGAAACGCCCATGTCCCAGGCCGTGTGCCTCAACTCGCCGATTGCCGATCGCCAAAACGTCGACCACACGACCCGAGGTCGATCACGCCCATGACACGCCCGTGTCACGCCCGTGACACGCCTGTGTCACGCCCGTGACACCTGCTCCAAAACCCAGACTTGGCTTAAAATGTCACCCGTCCCACTTTTGAGTTTCGGGGTGTTACAACTCTCCCTCTCTTAAAAGGATTTCGTCCACGAAATTACTAAAGGTGAGAAAACAGAAACTCTCAGCGGTACCCAAACCGGAACAACTCCGGGTACACTTCCCGCATAGATTGCTCTCACTCCTAAGAGAGATCCTGGCTATCGCAATTGTCCCACCGGACCACGACTATCCTGATCTCCTTGAGGCAAAGTCGCTCGACTTCACGGTCTCCAAAACGAACAGGTTTGACCCTAGTCGTCAACCTTTCGTCCACCAAAACTTGATCACTCACGATCAAGTTCGAAGGCTCTTGCGCCGCCTCACCAAACCGCTCCAAAAATCTCAAGTGGTCCAAGGTATATCGGGCTCAGCTTCCCCAAGCGTCGCTCCCGTGAAACACTCTTGAACGACTATAACTTCCAATACGCCATCCGATAACTCCACATTCCGATATGTGGGGTTAATGCACTTAGTTTGCCTCTCCTGAGCGATTAGCAAAAGTTCTCATATGGTTCGCATCAAGGGGTAGTGTTTAACACCTCTTGCTTTAAATACAACTTTGTGTCATCCGTTTCTACTCACGACAACGGCATGCGAAAACTTCTACCATATAGGACCTCGAAGGGCGCCATTTGTATGCTCGCTTGGTAGCTAAAGTTGTACACAAATTTTACCAAAACAGATGGCCTTCCCACTGCTTCCCGAAGTCCAGAACGCACATGCGAAGCACGTCCTCCAACGTCCTGTTGACCCACTCGGTCTGCTCATCCGTCCGCGGATGTAAGACTGGACTAAACTACAACTTAGTCTCCAACACTTTCTGTAACCACCTCCAAACATTGGACGTAAAACGCCCATCTCGATCGCTCACGATGTTGCGGGGCACACCGTGCGGTCTAACTATGTTATCCATATGCATCTTTGCCGGTTACACCACCGGATCATCCTTCCTATGCGGAATGAAGTGCGACACTTGCGTTAACCAAACCACGATCACCCAAAAGGCGTCGTTTCCCCGCTGCGCCACTTTGGCAAACCATGCACATAGTCCAGTCGAACTTCTATTCCGAACTAGGCAAGGATTTCAAGAATCCACAACTCCACCCATCAATTGCCCACGCTTGGGCCGCACAAATGATTGTCTTTCCTTGGTAGCCCACCTTCAACCGTCGATTTGGGATTTTGACCCACCGAGTCGCACCCATGATTTCCTTCAAGCTGCTACCCAAACTGTAGTCTGCCAAATACGATCAGCCAGGTCATACTGGACTTCCGACCAGTTCAATTACGCTTCGACGCTAGTCTGCTTGTCAACACAAGAGATAGCTAACATCTCCAACTCCCGGGTCAAACTCTCAACATGAACCTACAACTGGCTTGGGCGGGAGCCCTGCGTCTCAACGCATCCGCAACTACATTGCCTTACAACGGGCACAAAATAACTTTCGAACGTATAGTCCCCCAGGAACTCCATCCATTTTTGTTGCCTCAATTTCCGACCCTTTTGATCCAACCGATATATCAGACTCCTATGATTGGTACAAACATCGACTTATGCGCCGTACGAATGATGCCTCCACAGCTTAAGCGCAAAACACATGGCCGCTAACTCCAGATGGCGGACCGGGCAATTCCCCTCGTGCTCTTTCAGCTAATGCGAGTCATAAGCCATGACATTACCACGCTGCAACAACACACAGTCCAATCCACTGCCCAAGGCAGCGCCATAGATCTCACAGCTTTTGGTTCCACTCGACGAACTTAACACTGGCGTCGTGGTTGACCAACTCTTTAACCCTTCAAAGTTTGGGCGCACTCGCGCATCTAAACAACCTTTTAAGCTTTTCCCTAACAACGTTGTGAGGGGTAAATCTATCCGCGAGAAGTCTTGTACGAAGCGCCTGTGGTAGCCGACTACACCAGAAACTCTGGACTTCCGCTACAGAGACAGCACAGGCCACCCTCGTATTACGACTAACAATGCTGGACCCACACACTCTCACTCTACCAATTATAGGACCGAGGAGCGCTACGAGGATAACCCAAGACTCGTGTTCGGAGAACTTGGTGTATACATGGTTCCTCCTTAGCGTCCAAAAAACCAAAAGTAGATATTCAGAAGTGATACTCTTCGCACTTCAATTACCCCAATGTGTCGTCGATGAAGACGGTCACAAAATGGACTAGGTACTCCATGAACGTTCCGTTCATCCGGTCTATGAACACTGATGCCACACTTGACTACCAAAATGGCACGATCGTAGACTCGGATTGCTCAATCCTCGTGCTTAACACCGTCTTTGCGATAACACTTACCCTTATTCTCAGATGAGGGTAACCGGACTTACGATCCACTACTGAGTCCACCGAAGACCCGACTAACTGATCAAAAGATCATCGATCATTTGGATCGAGTACTTGTCCTATTTCTGCAAACTTATACAGCTCTCTACAACAGATACAAAATTGCAAGCTCCCGTCCTTCTTCTGAGTAAAAGGGACCGGTGCGCTCCAAGGCAACGAGCTTGGACGCACATACCCTTGCTCCATCAACTTTTCTATCTGAACCTTTAACTCCGCTATCACCTTAGACATCAACCTATAAGGAGAGCGTGACATAGGTTTGGCACCTGGCACAACTCAATCGTGAAATCGATCTCTCGCTACGGTTGGGCTCCAGGGAGATAGTTCGGGAACACATCGGGATACTCACAAACCACTGGGATACTACCCAGAGTGGACTTAGGCGTTACAGCCTCCACTAACGTGAAGAACAGCTCTGCGCCCGCACGAACTATCTTGACCACCGGGAGGGCAGACGTCAGCGTCCTGCTCGATCCCTTCAGTTCCGCAAACGTTGTCTCCTGCCCAACACCCAGCTAGGTCTCTTTACAGTTGCAAACGATAAAAGCTTTCTGCTCCGAAAGCCAGTCTATACCAAAGATGATGTCGAACTCTACTAGTGGCAACAGCGACGCTAGCAAGTCGAATCCTTGACTTTCAATAAGACTCTTACCGCTCAGACTGTATCTCCGCGCGCATTGGACGACTACTGGGAAATAACCCATCTGAATTGTTCCTTTACCATCGAATGGAAAACTCCGATGCGCGATACGGATTCTTCGGATAACAGGAATGCGAAGTTCCCGTATCGAAACTATGCTCTCTCCGGATTACCAATATTCCAAAACAATGCCTAAAACTTCCAGTTCTAAGTTACCACGCATAAGGTATCCGACATAAGGAACTAGTTTGCTAACAAGAAAAACCATACCTGACATCCCGACGGTCGGCCACATGGCCTCCTACTGGCCAAGGATGTTCATTTCTGGTTGGGCCGGAGTAAACAGCGATGCGATGGACGCCACCGCCTTGCCTTTCTCTTCAGATATCTCCCCAGCCTTCTTTTCGGACATTAGGTGTCCACTTCGACAATCCCGGGCATAGTGCCCCGACTTTCCACAAGCAAAGCATGTATCCGGGGTTTGGACTGTAGTCGCTCCGGATGTGCTAGAGGAAGGGACTAGACCTGACCTCATAGCCTTCTTATACCACCTACGGTACCCAGATTTTGAGATTGGCATTTTGAACATCGTTTCCTTTACACTAGAGGATTCAACTGCTCCTACCAATCCTTTCGTTGTCTTCTGAACATTCACCCAACACTCTGGCAAAGTGCCCTTTCTTGCCACAAGAATAACATTTGTAAGTTGTTTGGCTAGTAGATGATCTAGCCTCTTTACTCAGCGTCTTTTGATAGACAGTCCTTATAGGATCTGTAGGGTTTGGTATCCTATCCACTGATACTTGGTGAGTTTTCCCCAACTCCATCTCCAAAGCTCTGGCCGATTCCACCAAAGCTCGGAATCCCAATAACTTTGGTCCTAGCAGTAGGATACGCAACTCGCTGCGCAGACCGTTATAAAATCTATCAACTATAGATTGCTCGCTTTCCCATTCAAAGCCTGGGTAGCGTCTTATCATAAGGAACGTCTGCAAATACGCGTCAACTGAATGTGCTCCCTGCACCACAGTCATGCTCATCTGCTGCCCTAATTGACCTCCAAATGCCCTTTGCTCCAACATACCGCCCGATGTTGGGGCCATCTCAGGGACAAAGGGTTGCACATTACTTCCATGTTGTGCATTGGTCACAACGAACACCGCTTCAACCACCCTTCTTATGGTTTCCAAAGACGTAGGGGTCTCAGAAACGTTACTTGGTGCAGTACTTTGCTCAGCAAACGTGTGTTCAGACTGCCACGCTCCACTTCCGGACACCTATAGCCGTTCAAAACAATATAAGTGACTGAAGAAAATTGCAAAAAACAATTATAGGAACACGCAGGTTCCTCAAACATGTGTATTTTCATTCCTAAGTGGACATTCATGGATTCTTTTCATGTTATAACGATGACGCACACATATGTGTTCACCACCCCTTAAAGTGAATTCGCCCACGAATTCATTTAAGCTTGACCGAAACCAGTAGTCTGATACCAATTTGTAACACCCCTATCCGTCACATGGCATATAGCAGTAGGTCCGGTCGGGGCCCGACGCCATATACTACAGTCAGACCTGTTGGTTACGCATTGAAACCATTCAACCAATTACAACGTCCTACACAGAGCATCTAGCGGAAGTAAATTATTAAGTTGTACAAAGAATAAATAACTCTGCCAAGCATGAATGTTGATGCAGACCCATGGTTTAGAAGAGAGATTTTCTTGAAAACGTCCAACAGTTATATGGGGAGGAGGTGTGGGGGGCTCGGATTGTGATGAAGGGAGGAGGCCGGTTTTGGCTTGTTGGGTGGAAGGGGTCGGTTTTCTTCGTAGAGGAAGAGGAGGGCTCGGGTAGCTATAGGAAGAGGAAGATATGAAGGAGGGAGAAGAAAACCAAGAAAGGGGAGAGGGAGGAGAAGGCCGAATATTGCCTAGGGGGAGGAAAGAGAGGAGGTGGCCGAGAGAGATTAAAGAGGGAGAGGAGGTGGCGGCTTTGGACTTGGTCGAGCCCTAAGGGGGTGGTGGCCGGCGGCTTGGAGGGAAAGGGAGGCCGATATTTTTTTTTGGGGAAGTAAAAGTGGGATTGGGTTGGGGTGGTGGAGGTGAGGGAGAATATTGAGGAGGAGGAGGAGAAGGGAGAAAAGAGGTAGCCGAGATTGAGAAGAAAGGGGAGGGGGTGGCCGGCGGCCAAGGTAGAGAGAGGGAGAGAGGGTTGGCCGAAATTTGCCAAAGAGGGGGGGGGGGGGAATTCTCTCAAGAATCTCTAGGTTTTTTTCAATTTTTCATTCTTTTCAATACTTAATCAAACAAAACATGGCTATATATAGCCTTACACCACTCAATCTCCTCCATACATATTTAGAACAAAATAAAAACAATTCCAAAATTAAAATGCATGAAAATGGAAGCAAATATATGATGGTTATAAGTATCCATCATAATTACAAGAATAAAAATATAATAATAAGATTGCTTAAATTAAAACATTGCTTAAATAGAAATTGCTATAAATGATAAAAGATAAATAATAAAATATATAATTTTAATTTTAATTTATAATTATATATTTTATTTAAAATGGTGCCGGCAGACGTCGTGCAAAATATGAAGCGGCGTTGGCGAAGGAGCGTCACGGCGTTGATGAAGAAGCGTCGCGGCGTTGGCGAAGAGCGTCGTCATCAAATGTCCACTATTCAAACCAAGAAGGAATGTTTAATACACTAAACAGAAATGGCCTTATGGCCTTACAGGAGTTTGCTTAATAAAAATGTCTTCCAAACCTCGGCACGCAGGCCGGTCATACATAAGTACAAAAGGAAAACACTCACCAATTGGCCTTCGAGGGCCGGCACAGCAACTTGGGCTTTAGCCCGCTATTTACCGCTCGGCTCCGCAGCACCTGCATGCAACAATCCACCGCATGGTGGTAAACAAAGGCAACGGTCAGCTATGTTGACCAAATTATAACGATTCCGCCCCCAAACCGGGGCAGCAAAGCTTCTTCCATGCACTTGTTAGCAAAACAAGCAACATAGCAAAATAAGTATCATATCACAGGTGCACGCTCACACGGCCATACACCCCGTGCTCTCAGGGCACTTACTCGGCGGGCCAGTTCGAACCCCGTCCGGTCCTTGACTCCGCCACCACCCCCAGGGTGGCAACCTCGTGAGCATTTAGTCCTTTCAGCCGTAGCCTAGACTCGATCTCCAAACCTCGGTAAGTCCCACGTAAAACTTTAGGTCACTTTAACCGAGCAGATGGAGCGGGTAGGGGTCCACCAGCCCATTGCTCACCCCGCCGTTGCCATTTGGCCTTTGACGTGGGCTAAGCTTCCCCAGTCCCAAATATCGTTCAAACACGGTACATAGCCCTGCTATGTACCCGGTTGGCTCCCAGACCACCGATATGACAGAAATGCGTTTCCGTCCAGACTTCTGGGTGCACCTCGGGGTTAATCTCCAAGATTCCCTGATGCATTCTACCGCATAGCAACCTGAAAACAATCAAAACGCTCGGAGTCTTCTCCGGCTAAAAAATGCACAGCAAATCATCACCGATCAAGACCAACACGTCGGGTAGGCTTCACACATCATGTCTATGTCCGTACTACGATTCCGGACTCTAACAAGGGGGACTTTACATATCTATCCCAAGGAATACCGCAATCTCGTCGCACACTCGCGGGAGAAGGGTTTTTCCCATGCAAAGGAAGAAGAGCTTCACATGCTCAAGAAGAGAATCGTTACCCTTGCGTTTTTTCTCGGCGCCATGGAAATCCACCCGGATGAAAAGCACCGCAATCTCCCTGCCTCCGCGGATCCGAAGACGGCTCGCGATTTGGAGCTCCGAAGCTCCGCCGGTGACCGGATCTTGGCCTACTTCCTCCTCCTTGCTCTCCCTTCTCTCTAGAATTTAGAGAGAGATGAACCCAAGGGAATGATAGGGTTTGTAACCCAATTTTCAGGTTTAAACCGCCAGAACCAACTCCCCACCGTCAGATCCCATCAAGAGAAAACGAACGGCCACGATCCGAACTCAAAATAATAAAACCTGGGCCGAACACGGCCTGCGACACGCCCATGTCGCCCATTCTCCGTCTCGCCCGATGTTCCAACCAGCACACAGAATTCGACATGGCCTACGACACGCCCGTGTCGCATGCGACACGGCTGTGTCAAGACCCGTGTCACGCCCCGTGTGCAACTACCAACATTCTTTTCCCGAGAAGGACACGGCCTGCGACACGGCACCCGACACGCCCGTGCCACATTTGACACGCCCGTGTCTGTGCCTGTGTCATGGCCCGTGTGCATAACTCAGAAATTACCCAGCGTGACATGCCCTGGGACACGCCCGTGTCCCAGGCCGTGTTCCTCAACTCGATGATCGCCGATCGCCAAAACGTCGACCACACGACCTGAGGTCGATCATGCCCATGACACGCCCATGTCACGCCCGTGACAAGCCCGTGTCACGCCCGTATCACGCCCGTGTCACGCCCATGTCACGCCCGTGTCACGCCCGTGTCACGCCCGTGACACGCATGTGTCACGCCCGTGACACGCCCGTGTCACGCCCGTGTCACGCCCGTGACACCTACTCCAAAACCCAGACTTGGCTTAAAACGTCACCCGTCCCGCTTTTGAGTTTCAGGGTGTTACAGCGTGGACGTCTCACCACACACCCAAAAGGTCACAAGAGAACTCCCCCTCCCTCACCAATGGCTGAGCTGGGCACCTTGGAGAGCTCTCACACTCTATCAAGAAGAAGAAACCAAGGGAGGAGGAAGCCAAAAATTCATCCTCTCCAAAGGTACCCAAGGGGGTCTATTTATAGTTTTTCCAAGCCTGAGGACCAAAGATCCGAAATACCCCTAAGGCAACTAGGCCCTGAGCCAATAGAAAACATCCACACCGGGGGGGGGGGTAAAGAGGTAATTCCCCCCGAGGGCGCAATGGTAAAAGCACGACCCAAAGAGAGGTTCAGGGGTGGACGAGGGCCGAACCATACTCCCCACCCCCACCCCCCAAAAAAACCACCGCCGGGGGAGAGCACCAGGCCGCAGGCCTTGCTCGCCCGAAGGGCAGGGCGTCCGGGCGAGCACCAGGCCGCGCCTATCTCGCCCGCAGGGCAGGCCGCCCGGGCGAACACCAGGCCACGCCTGTTTCGCCCGTAGGCCCGGGCGAGCACCAGGTCGCGCCTGTCTCACCCGCAGGGCAGGCCGCTTGGGCGGGCACAAGGCCGCGCCTGTCTCGCCCGCAGGGCAGGCCGCCCGGGCGAGCACCAGGCTGCGCTTGTCTCGCCGCTCCTACCTCGTACCAAGGCAAGCCGGGGGGTGCCGACCATCTTGCCACACCCACCCCAAAAAAGGGACGGGGGGGGGGGGGGGGGGAAGATGCAGATTTTCCTACCCCTACGAGCATATTTCTACGGCCAAGCCAAAATTGGCCACCAAGAGTGCAAAATCTCTCAAAAGCTTAAAAAAACATAAAGCTGGTCCTGCATCTGCCGAGGGGACCCTACTCTGCGAATACGGGATTGTACACAGTCCCCACTCTTTTCGAGGTTGGCACAAGCTCGGAAAGAAACATCCAACCTGTTGGGGCTTGCGGGCCCGGAATCGCCCCCGCGTTGCGGCGCTATGCGGTAATGGATTAACTGGCTACCCCGTGGATCCGCCCGAGGACCTTTGATATAAAGATTAGTATGCGCCTTTGACCTTCAGGCCGGTCTTTTGGTGCATTTGGTAGCGCTAAGTCCTCTCAAGTGGTATCAGAGGGGGTCGCGGGTTCGAAACCCCGGGGTCGTTTCCGGGGGGGGGGGATTGTTGGGGCTTGCGGGTCCGGAATCGCCCCCGCGTTACGGCGCTATGCGGTAATGGCTTAACTGGCTGCCCCGTGGATCCGCCCGAGGACCTTTGATATAAAGATTAGTATGCGCCTTTGATCTTCAGGCCGGTCTTTTGGTGCAGTTGGTAGCGATAAGTCCTCTCACAACCCAACGTATTCGCTGAGTGACTTTTTCTCGTGGCTTTAAAGATTACAAGGCCCCTCCGAGGGGTCAACCTGTCATGCCAGCTAATGGGAGCCTAGGTGACGAGACAGCCTCGGGGTGAAAATACTTAGCCTCTCGAGGGTCAACCTGTCATGCCAGCTAATGGGAGCCTGGGTGACGAGATAGCCTCGGGGTGAAAATACTTAGCCTCCCGAGGGGTCAACCTGTCATACCAGCTAATGGGAGCCTGGGTGATGAGACAACCTCGGGGTGAAAATACTTAGCCTTCCAAGGGGTCAACCTGCCCTGCCAGCTAGTGAGAGCCTGACAGCGAGACCGTGATCAGAGCAAAGGAACATGGGCATCCACGAGAGGTACGCCTGCCCTGCTAGCTAGTGAGAGCCTGACAGCGGGACCATCATCGGAGCAAAGGAACATGGGCATCCACGAGAGGTATGCTTGCCCTGCCAGCAAGTGAACAGCGGGACCGTCATCGGAGAAAAGAAACATGGGCATCCACGAGAGGTACGCATGCCCTGCTAGCCAGTGAGAGCCTGACAGCGGGACCATCATCGGAGCAAAGGAACATGGGCATCCACGAGAGGTATGTCTTCCCTATCAGCCAGTGAGAGACTGACAACGGGATCGTCATCGGAGCAAAAGAACATGAGCATCCACGAGAGGTATGTCTGCCCTGCCAGCCAGTGAGAGCCTGACAGCGGGACCGTCATCGGAGCAAAGGAACATGGGCATCCACGAGAGGTACGCCTGCCCTGCCAGCTAGTGAGAGCCTGACAGCAAGACCGTCATCAGAGCAAAGGAACATGGGCATCCACGAGAGGTACACCTGCCCTGCCAGCTAGTGAGAGCCTGACAGCGGGACCTTCTTCGGAGCAAAGGAACATGGGCATCCACGAGATGTACACCTGCCCTGCCAGCTAGTGAGAGCCTGACAGCGGGACCGTCATCAGAGTAAAGGAACATGGGCATGCACGAGAGGTACGCGTGCCCTGCCAGCTAGTGAGAGCCTGACAGCGGGACCGTCATCGGAGCTAAAAAAGACTTGGCTTTCCCGAGGTACCCTCAAACCATCCAGTTAGTGAGAGCCTGACATGAGGAGGTTCTCTTGGGTAGGGGAGTACTAAACATCTCAACCAAACCTTACCAAATCTAACATCCTCCAAAAGGGAAAACATGATGGGCTATATGACCCCCCCGACTCAACTGGTCGGGGGCTGAACTCATTACAGCATAAGAAAAAATACAAGACTCTGCCGAGGCGAGGCTTCTTCAGGGGGTCTGGGCATGATGGCCTTCATACTTCCCCTCGGACACCTCCATCCTACTCAAGCTTTCCATGATCTTCTCCATCTCCTCGGCCCTGGCCAACCAAGATATGGTGTTGATGGCCGTGACGTAGCACTGCCTTGCCATCATCGGGTCTCCCTTGATCCTGACCTGGATCCCTTCTGAGTTGAACTTGAGGCACTGGTGGAAAGAAGACGACGCACAACGGAAGGCGCTGATGAAGGGCCTTCCGAAGATGGCGTTGTAACTGCTCAGGGCGTCAACTATGACGAACCGGCAGTTCCTTGAAGTTCCTCCCAATTTCACTTGTAGTCCTACTCCACCTTCAACCTCCTTCCTCTCCCTTGAAAATCCGAACAGGGGTCCATCTGAGGCCAATACTCTCCTCAGTTCTACCTTCATCTCGTCAAACGCCTTCTTGAAGACTACGTTGATGGAGCTTCCGTTGTCCACCAGGATCCGGGAGACGGTGAAGCTTTCGATGGCGGCCTAGATGACCAATGCATCGCAGAACGGATCCTCATGCTCCGGCATGTCCTTCGATGAGAATGTGATCTTTTCTTCTAGGGGAGGGGTCTGGGACGTCGAGGTGACGCTCCCTCGGTACATGACGTGAAGACTTGCCTTTCGAGTGGCTTCGACCCCCCCTCCCATGAATCACAGCTATACCTCCTCGGGGTCCTAAATCGACCCGGTCCTCACATATATCATCCCCCCCATTCTGGGTGGAAGCTCCTCAACCTGTACCGACAGCTGCTGCTGGGCAGGGCCTCTCGCCCCCCTCACTTCCAGGAACTCGGGGCAGGTAGCCATGACGTGCCCCTCCACCTGGTGGAAGTCGCAGTACGACAATGCTCTTTATCCCCTCCTTCGGCGGGCTCGACGGTCTCTCATGTTGCCTCTTCCTCCTTCACCTATTGCCAAGGCTTGCTGTGGTGGGGGTAGGAGCTGTCTTGGGGCTTGCCTCTGAAAGTTGAACCTCCCTTGGCCCCCGTGAAAGTTTCCCACACCCTAGATGAGAGCTCTTCCTGGACCCTGGGCAGGTCCTCCCTGCTGCCTCCAGCCTGGTTCCGGACCCTCCTATCCCTGGAACCCCTGAGCTCTCTGTTCCTCTCTCCTTCTTCCCTCTTGATGTCTTGAACCACCTTGCTCCTTTGACTTCGCCTATGTTAGCCTTGCCAACTTCTTGACAAATGTCAGGTTGGCCGCCTTCATGGCTATCTCCTCTGCCGTCCTTTCCATCAGCTCCTCGAAAGAAAGGGGGGCCTTTCAGGTCAGGCTCATCTTGAAGAACCCCTCGCGCAACCCCTGTAACGGCCCGACCCTTTAGACCAAGCGCCGTCGGCCTACCAGCAGCCTGGGTTTAGAGCACAGAGGCCCGCAGGCTTGTCTCGCCCCACGACACCACTGGTAGTAAGCCTAAACATCAAGGCATGCAGGCCCATTGCACCCCAACCAAATCTCAGCGCCTGTTTATCAGCAGCGGTAGGTTGTTGCCACGGGGTCTCGAACCCGTAACCTTGATAAGAGAGTCTTAATACCACTCCTCATCACCAGACTGATAAACAGGAACGGAGATTTGGTTGGGGTGCAATGGGCTTGCATGCCTTGATGTTTAGGCTTACTACCAGTGGTGTCGTGGGGCGAGACAAGCCTGCGGGCCTCTGAGCTCTAAACCCGAGCTGCTGGTAGGCCGGCGGCGCTTGGTCTAAAGGGTCGGGCCGTTACAAAAAAAGTGCACTTTTTTGTAACGATCCAGCCCATTTAGACCAAGCCCCGCTACAGGGCTGCAGCCCAATACACCCCAACGCCTCTCCCGCCTGTTTTTCAGCAAGGCGCGTTGTTGACGCTAGGTATCGAACCCGCAACCCTTGATAACACCCTCATTCAATAGGGCTCATCACCAACTTATGAGGGTGTTATCAAGGGTTGCGGGTTCGATACCTAGCGCCAACAACGCGCCTTGCTGAAAAACAGGCGGGAGAGGCATTAGGGTGTATTGGGCTGCAGCCCTGTAGCGGGGCTTGGTCTAAATGGGTCGGACCGTTACAACCCCATCATGAACGCCATCCGGAGCGCATACCATGGCATCTCCTGGATATCAAGGATCTCTTCCTGGAACCTGTCAGCGTAGTGAGCTAGCGACTCCTCGGCCCTCTGCCTTATCAGAAAGATGGACTCATAACTCTTCTTCCTCTTCTTGGATATGGAGAAGCGGAGCTGGAATCTCCGACTCAAGTCCTCGAACCCATAGATCGACCTTGGAAGGAGTTGATGATGAACCAGTCCCTTGCCTTGTCCTTCAACGTGATCGCGAAAAGGCGGCACTTGAAGGCATCCGTCATCGGCCTGATGGAGACGGCAACCTCGAACCACTGTAGGTGCTGGATGGGGTCATCTTTCCCGACATAGTAAGCCATGTCAGGCTCTCTGAACCCATCAAGAACGGGAGCCGAGATGATCAGCTCGTTGAAGGGTGACCCCCTGAGTGCTGGTCTCACAACCTCTACTCGCGCAACCTGCTCTCCTGGAGGGCTGGCACTCACCGGGCTGGGGAACAACTCCCGGTCGGTGAGGTCTCGCTCGACCCCATCTCCCATCCTTTCCTTCCCAGGCCTTCTTCCTGGTGCACTTCCCTCTCCCCCTGCTGGGGTTATCTCGCCTGTGCCCCTGGGAGGCAGCTCGCCGAGACCACTCTGGGTCAGCTCGTCGAGACCCCTGGGAGTCAGTCCCTGGGGGTGGGGGTTGAGCTGTCAGCCCGAGGGGCAATGCTTCTCAGGGTCTGTTTGGGGCAGCGACTGCGGATCAGAAAGCTGCTTTCTGATCCGCAACCGCTATTATTGGGTGTTTGGGTCTTGGGCGGATCAGAAAGTGATTTTCAAAATTTGCATTTTTAGTTTAAGCCCTAGGGCGCTGGGATTGTGTCGCGTCTGGCGGTTCAAAAACTGCGAAAGCTGCTTTCGATTCGGCTGTTCTTCCCTCCCCGATCCGGCGATTCCGCTGTTCTTCCATCCCCGATCCCGCAGGCCTGGGTATTCCCGATTTCGCTGATCTCCCCTCCCCAATTCGGCGATCCCTTTCGCATCCCGATCATTGCAGCCCTTTCGCATCTCGATCCCGCCGGTTTTCCTGATCCCCGTCGCCCTTTCGCAGCCCGAGCCCGACGATTCAGGAAAGAAAACACGGCAACGCCGAGCACGACGCAAGAACAGAGGATTCCCGCAGGCTTCTTCCCCTTCTATCTGCTGCTTCTTCTTCCCGCCCGGCAGCGGCTGTAGATCCCGATCTAGGCACTGTCCTGTGCATCCAGGTCGGCTCCAGCATACTCTTCCCGCCGGGCTTATTCGTCCAGATCCCGCCTCGGTATATCCCTTCTACATTCATTAGAAAATCGCTCTTCAAACCGCACTTCTGCACACAACACCCAAACATTCTGCAGCTTTTCAAAACTGCTTCCCAAAGATCTATTTTAAAACAGCTCTACCCAGACAACAGCTTTTCAATCCGCTAGAGCTGTCCCAAACAGACCCTCAGTATCTCCATGATGCCTTGGACGGAAGTCATGAACTCCTCCCTTCCTATGAAGGGTCCGGGGTTGGGGAGCTCGCCGAGATCATCACCACCTCCCTGATCTCCAGCCATAACACTCTCCCGAGATCTTCTGTGTTGGTCACTCTCCACGCTCACCGCACCAAAATGTTGAAACCAAAAACTTGGTCTCTCGTGGAGTTCGGGGTCCCAAGAAAGGGGTGACCTCACACCTACTACACTCAGGAGAATGTCACAGACCAAAGGCGCAGGAAATTAGGAACATACCCTTGGCTCTAGCATGGAGGTCCCACCACACACCCGGAAGGTCACAAGAGCACTTCCCCTCCCTCACCAATGGCTGAGTTGGGCACCTTGGAGAGCTCTCAAACTCTACAAAGAAGAAGAAACCAAGGGAAGAGGAAGTCAAAAACTCATCCTCTCCAAAGGTACCCAAGGGGGTCTATTTATAGTTTTTCCAAGCCTGGGGACCAAAAGGTCTAAAATACCCCTAAGGCAAATAGGCCCTGAGCCAATAAAAAACATCCACACCGGGGGGTAAAAGAGGTAATTCCCCCCGAGGGCGCAATGGTAAAAGCACGACCCAAAGAGAGGTCCAGGGGTGGACGAGGGCCAAACCATGCTCCCCACCCCCACCCCCCCACCCCAGAAAAACAGCCCGACGGCGGCGAGCACCAGGCCGCAGGCCTTGCTCGCCCGCAGGGCAGGGCGCCCGAGCAAGCACCAGGCCGGGTCTGTCTCGCCCACTGAGAAGGCCGCCCGGGCGAGCACCAGGCCGCAGGCCTTGCTCTCCCGCAGGGCAGGGCGCCCGAGCAAGCACCAGGCCGGGTCTGTCTCGCCCACAGGGAAGGCCGCCCGGGCGAGCACCAGGCCGCACCTGTCTCGCCCGCAGGGCAGGCCGCCCGGGCGAGCACCAGGCCGCGCCTGTCTCGCCGCTGCTACCTCGTACCAAGGCAAGCCGGGGGGTGCCGGTCATCTTGCCACACCCACCCCAAAAAAAGGGACCGGGGGGATGCAGAATTTTCCTCCCCCTACTAGCATATTTCCAAGGCCAAGTCAAAATTGGTCACCAAGAGTGCAAAATCTCTCAAAAGCTTATAAACATAAAGCTGGTCCTGCGCCTGCCGAGGGGACCGTACTATACGAATACGGGGTTGTACAATGCGGACACTAGAATTGGAATTAGTCATAAATATTCAGACAGTGTATAGCGGCAATAATACACTGCCACTCCTCGCGATATCCATCGTGATGTGTACAAAAATGGATTTAGCAAGAGGTATTTAGCCTGGATGCAACATGGTATATTAGTATTGTACAATTGCATATATACTATGCACAGGGAATTCTTGCGCAACCTCAGAAAAAATACTATAATAGAGAAAAAGTCAGCGCAGATAGCTATGAGTAGTTCATGAGTTCACAACTTTTGCTCCGTTTGGCACAGTAATGACGGTGGTGAACCGTTGTTTGTGACCGCCTAATCTCACATAAGAAGTTTCTTCCACTTTTATAATCCAAATTATTTTTTTTATTGTGAGCGGTCATAATCATTGTCATATCAAACATGTATTTTATATATAATCGTGATTTAATCTGTTTATAAGTTATAACCAGCATTGTAACCAAATTGTAAAGGTTGGTTCAATTCAACCTAGAAATAACATGTTAATTGCTGTATTTTTGATGATTAAATGAATGAGAGCAAGAAGTTGATAGTATGATACATATGGATGCACTAAAATATCATTGCTAATGTATTTTTCTTATATATATATATATATATAAAATATCAAAATTAGGCATAATTAAAAAAGAGTTAGGCGTTTTTGCCGCCACCCCCGGGCTTTCCTTTGGGAGGTGGATCATGCTTATTGTTGGCCCTCCCGTAGTCATAATCATTCACGTCCATCAACATCTTCCTTGCATGAATCTGAAAATTCCACATCAATGAGTAGAATCAACCATTTGATTATATAGTATATATGGTCATTAATTATAATTTTAGTACTTATTGTTCTATACAAAAGTCTCACCAAATTGGGCATATCTATAATTTTTAATAATATCTTTTACAAAAAATGGCAAAATTATGTTGCCAAAAAAAATTGACATAAGTTTTCATTAGACTATAATCACTATATTAATACTACTTTTCTAAATATATAATGAATAGGTGCTATATTAATTTATATTTATAATTTAATTTTTATTAATGAAAATATATATTTTAATCCCGCAACACGCAAACTCTCAAGCGTTATACTACGCTCATCGCTCACATTTTTTGTGTGCACGGGAGTTTGCTAGCGATAGGGAGGACACATTTTTTTTATGTTATGTAAGAAATTTTAACTTAATTAGAGCACAATTTTAAAATTAAATTAAATAAAAATTTTGTAATAAAAATAAGTAAAATGAGAAAATTGAATGTTTAATCAAATACATGTTTTTAAGTGGGGCGTCAATAATCCATGCTCATGATCCCTACTAATTATGGTGGAATCATGGGGCTAATCACCGCGCACACGATCGACGCGCCTGATTCTTTTGCGCCCTGCGCATGTGATCCTACTGCACACACCACCCGAGCAACCATCCACGGCTAGACGACGGCCGCCGCCCCAGCAAGGGACGACCGCCGCCCCAGCAAGGGACGACCGCCGGCCCCGGCCCCGCTAGGGGAGGCCACCACCCCCACAATCGTCCCGTCGCGATCACCGTCGTCCGTTACGCATGTGACCACCCACATAACCTTCACGACTAGTGGAGAAGATTATTCATTTAATAGTGGTCCGCATGCAGGGAATATTATGTAAATAACGTATAGTCAAAACTATACGTTATGTGGTCTGCACCCAGAAATATGAGCGGTTACGGTGTGCGGATAGTCGCGTAACTACCATAGCCACCTCCTGAAGTCTATAAAAAGGTTAACATACCTCTCTCATTTCTAACTTTTCCTGCTCTGAGCTTTCTTCTTCCTCAGGTCGAAGCTCTGTCAAAATCCTCCTACAAGTCTCCTCCTCCGCCGAGTCACCCAAAAATTCATCTAAGTACACAACGCTTCGAGGAAAAATACGATCGCCAGTCAGCCACTTTTTCAAAAAATATCCTACGTGCGCAGCATTCCGCAAGTCTCCACCAACGCATCGCTGCACGCCTTGTAGTTGTGTTGTCCTGCTCATCATACGAGCAGCGTCCAAGAGCATCTGTCACAGTCAGAAAGTGATAGAAAACGAGCTTCGTGTGAGGCAGCATGTCGCTCTCCGAACGCATGCACTTGCAATCTCTCTCACCTCCAAGTTGTAATGAGTAGCGGTCTGTCGCCCCCGTTTCCCTTGATAATATGTAAACTGCCGCCAATAGTGAAATTTAACCGGCACCGCTCCGATCATGTGATTTTTTATTCAGTTAAGAGATTTTTCCACGTTAAAATCGTTATATGTTTGATTCCATTTATTTTGTGTCTGTGTGCGCGCTTGACCACTCAACAAAGTAGGATGACCTATTTTAATCCAATCTACCAGAAGTACTAAATTAGCAGCAATAATATTCAAATCTTGGAACCACCACTTGTCGCATGGGGTAGTATGCCCCGTACACCAAAGTTCTTGTTCATAAAATTAGAATCATTTTATATAAAATTGATTTGAAAAGTCCACTTTCAACAGCACCGCATTATAAACATGCTTCAACTTCCGTGCCTCCACGTGCTAATACATCCATAGCTCGCTGTATCCAACATCATTTTTATGAAATTCATTAATGTAACGAAATATAAATATTGAGCAAAGCTTTATGTAATTTTGAAAAGTAGAGGAGCGCAAATTGTAATTATGCAAGCTTAGAGAGGAGGTCCCCATAAATAATCTTATATACTTTCAAAATTTACACACAGATAACTATTAATTTGATTTTGATTGTGAATTGTGTGAATTGAGTCCCTCTATTTGTCACGGTGATGCCGGTTATGAAGACGAGATTAAATTGTCATTTGTTAATGCCCGCCTAAGAAACTTCATCTATTTTTATGTTCAAACGGATGAAATAATTTGTTAGGTAATCCATAATGTGTCAAACGGAGCCTTAGGCTTTGTTTGGTGCGTCGTTTTAGATGCGATGGGCCACGGATTTTCAAAAAGTCCTGCCAAACTGAATTTAGGAGGGGCAACAGTGGCAATAGCCACCACTAAAAATAGCCGTGACCCTCTATTTCTGATTCTCAGAATTTTAACTCAATAAAACATTTTAAAAAAATTAAATATAATTTATTATTATATATATAACAAAAAAATATACGATTAAAATTATATATAATTTATTATTATTATTATTAAAAAAAATTATGTATAATTTATTATTATTACCTTATATTACTTATATATAATGTTATTAATTAATTTTTTATATATCCATAATGTTTATTTATATAATATTTCTAAAATAATATATAATTAATAAATATAATATTATTTAAATAATATTTATAAAATTAATAAAATTATTTCAAATAAATTCATAGATTCTGTCATTACTTTGCAAAATAGTTGATTATTTTCTCATTATTACTGCAGCCCTAGTGTCAAACAGAGCCCTAGTCCCAGGTTAAGAGAATCTCCCTCAATGAACAAGAGTCAATCACAGAATATTATGCTAGGCACTTGGGCTCCGTTTGACATGGTGTTTTTGCTCACCAAAATGCAAGATGAAAATTAATAAATAAACCAAACTAATAAATCACCTCGTTAACTTGATGCAGATGCTCCTCAGCACCGCCTTCGTGCATCAGGCCTTCAACGCCGCCTGCAAATTATGCATACTAATTAAGATGAAGGAGGAGGCCAGGAGATAAAAAGTGTGAGAAACTCTGTTAAGTTATGCCTGCTGCTGCTGCTGCTGAAGAAACAAAAATCAGGGGGAAGAAGAGGAGAAGGAGAACAAAAATAGCGATGATAAAAGGCCTTCCCATGATTGCGAGCATTGCTTCCAACAGAGACGGCTTTTATGGTGGGACGGTGGCCGAATAATTGGCCGTTGATAAAACTCCGAATTGCTCCACCAGAAAATTCAAAATCACAGCTGCATTGAACTGACAATATCCACCCCCGGCCCCACCCTAAAAAGAAGTCAACTATGCTCATTTCTCTTTCCGGTGGTACCGTACGGCGTTTAACTTATCCAATGGGTATGGCGGTATGGCCGCTAGGCGCTGGCTATAGTGAAGTCGTCGGACATTATTAGCACATGGACTCGTGACTCTTGTTTTGGCGCATAGGAGCCCCGTCCTTAGATTTGGGGACGGTGTCGCATCCTGGAGATTGCGAATAAAAGAGATTTTTTTTTTGTATGCATATAGATACGTATTTCTCGTGTCCGAGCAATTTTGGTCATATAATTTTTATTTTAATGATGCAGATTTTTGAGATTGTAATGCAATCATTGGTCAATTGGATCGTATTTGACAAAATTAATATGATGTAATATTTTAGCGCATGATCTCAACCGTTGAAATCACGGATCGGATGACGGTATTTGACTGTGCACGGGCAAAAGTACATGAGTATACGCACTATAAAAAATTTTCCCATGAAAACATATATAAACTGAATTGAAATTTGGAGCAAAAGAGAATAATAACTCTTGTATATTTTTTTTGAGTAATAAATATACAAACATTATTATATTGGGAATATTAAATAATAATGACTACATCATTAAATAACAATCAATCAAAATTAAATTATTAAATAATTAAAAAAAACTCACACATGTTGAGAATCAAATTCATGACCTCCCTATCATGGGGCCTCTGCTTATCCAATTGGGTCAAGCCTCATTAGTGTGCCTGCATTTTTAATATTCCTTGACATATGGCATACGATGTGTGGCGTGTGTCATTCATTCAGAGAAGGGAGAGTTTTATGTGGGTTGATCGCACAAAAATATCGGGCGAAAATAAATAACGGGATTTTCGCCTGATCCCATGAAATTTCTCCTTCTTCCCTAAATTTTTTCCCTCATTACGCCAAAATCATTGTCGTGATCCTGCTCCTTCTACGGGAGTTGGTGCATAGTCCGAGCTTCCTCCAAGTGAGAGCTTTCTCCCACTACGAGTTGGTGCGCAGTCCGAGCTTCATCCCTAATTTTATTCCCACCTTTCCGCACACACCAGTGTTGCGACCTTTCTCCAACTCTGAAAGCTGGTGCACAGTCGTCGTAGCTTCCTCATAGTCCGACTTTCCTCCTAGTGCATTGTCCGAGCTTGTTCCGAGCTTCCTACTGGAGCGAGCTTCCTTCTGTTACGATCTCGTACTCATTTCAATTTTGCTAATAAGGATAAATTCCTTGTGGAATCCAGTTCGCCCGATACTATAGTCATCAACGAAAAGCTTTAGAAAAACTTGTACGTAAGTTCTTGTGTATCCTTAAGCTTTTATCGACTCGTTTTAGCAAACTAAACTTAGTCTATTGTTAGATTCCACCTCCACAAAGATCTTAAAATAACAACACTCGATGTCATCCAAGAAAGTCAATGATAATTAATAGTGACAGTGTAACTCATTCCCACTATATTTTATAATGCAATATAAACTATATTTCTACAAATCAAATATGGTTGTATCACTTATTTACAGAAATGTCACCCTCAAAAACTATAAATTTCATTGAGCCTCCTTTATTTCCATCTTTTCACTCCTTCCCCCTTTCCCCCTAAGTGCAAGGGAAATCCTCGAGGATTCCTTCGAAAATCTCTTTTGTTTCTTTCAAAGATCTTCGAGCGCCTAGAAGATCCTTCGAATGTGTTCATCCTCCTTCGAGCAAGCGGTCCACTCAAGGTGCGCCTTCATGCGCTTCACTCTCAAGACCGCTCTAAGCGTGCCTCTGTGCCCTCCGCTCTCCAGATCACTGCAAGAGCGCCTTTGTGTGTTCCGCTCTCAAGACCGCTCCAAGTGCGCCTCCATGCGCTTCGCTCTCAAGACCGCTACAAGCGTGCCCTCACATACTCGTCAACAAGCACTCCACACACTCAAGAACAAGCGTTCTAGCCATCAACAAGCATTCTAGTCATCAACAAGAGCAGCACTCCAGACTCTTCTGCACGCAGTAGGAGACAAGTCGCAAAGACCAAGGCGTGCAGAGCACACCGCTCCAGCCTTCAAGCAGCTGTCGAAGACCCCAAAGTGCTTAGAGCGCAACATTATCTTTTGTAGCAAGCAAAAGAATTAGCTCAGTGAGTGGTGGCCTGTCACCCTCTAAGCCCAGTTTTCTCTTCCTATCCCCAAAATTGTAACGAGTAGCGACATGTCGACCTCACATTCTCAAAAAGCCTTGTAATAACACCAGAATTAGTGAAAGTTTGATCGGCACAGATCCGGCCACATGATTTTTCACCACTTTCCCGAGTTTTCTACGTTAAAAATTGTCTTGCAGGTCGTCTCAACTTACATTGACTGTTTCCCCGCTCGACCGCTCCAGAGCTAAGACGTTTGAATTTATACTGGTCTACCAGGAGCCTTGTTGCGGGTCACCGGGATTTTCCCCGGTTCGGAGAATCAGACCGTCTTAGCTCGGAATTGGACCGGGTGCGCAAACAGTGAAAGAAAAACATCAGCAAAAACAACAACAACAACACTCAAGCCTTTATCCCACTAAAGTTGGGTCGGCTAAATGGATCCTGCTTTGTCGCCACTGTGCCCTATCTTTTGTCATAATCTCACTAATGCCTAAGCACATCATGTCTTTCCTTATAGTTTCATTCCATGTCTTTATTGGTTTGCCCCTCCCTCGTTTAACATGCATAGTGACTAGACTCTCACAACGCGCGCATAGCAGGTGCCTCTAAAGGTCTCCTTTGTACGTGTCCAAACCATCTTAAACGAGCTTCTCGCATCTTCTCTGCAATTGGTTCTACTCATGTCTTATCCTTGATACATTCATTCCTAATTTTATCCAATCTTGTGTGCCCACACATCCACCTAAGCATTCTCATCACCATAACTTCCATTTTTTGCTTATGTACACAATTCACTGCCCAACACTCATAACCATAGAGCATCTTGGGTCTAATTGCAGTACGGTAAAATTTGCCCTTAAGTTTTAGTGTTACTTTACGATCACATAAGATCCCTAACGCGCCTCTCCACTTCAACCAACCCGTTTGGATTCTACGTGTCACATCTTTATCAATATCTGCGTCTTTTTGAACCATCGATCTAGGATATTTAAAACACTCGGTACGAGAAATGTTTTGATCATCCAACTTAATAACAAAGTCATCTGTCCTTCTTGTACTGCAAAATTTAAGCTCCATATACTCTATCTTTGCCCTGCTCGACCTAAAAGCCTTCTTTTCTAAAGTATCATGCCAAGATTCAAGTTTTACGTTTACACCCTCGTGTGTCTTATCAACCAAAACGATATCATCCACAAACAATAAACACCAATGTATTGTTTGTTGGATATGTCTGGTGAGCTCATTTAAGATAAGGGTAAAAAGATAAGGGCTTAAAGCTGAACCTTGATGTAAACTAACAGTGATAGAGAATTCATGTGTTAATCCTCCATATGTCCTCACCCTTGTCACTGAATTTGTATACATATCATTGATTATGTCAATATATGAAACATTTACACCTTTCTTTTCTAAGACTCTCCATAAGATCTCTCTTGGAACTCTATCATAAGCCTTTTCAAGATCAATAAACAGCATATGCAAATCTGGTTTTCTTTCTCGATAATTGTCAATGAGTCTCCTCTAGAGATGTATAGCTTCCATGGTTGACCTCTATGGCAAGAATCCAAATTAATTCTCTGAGATGTTAGATGTTAGTCTCTCGTCCTACTCTTCTTTCTATTACTCGTTTTCATAATTTTATGGTATGACACATTAATTTAATTCCTATATAATTAACATAATTTTATATATCTCTTTTATTCTTATACAAAGATACAAAGATACTTTCTCTCAATTGGTATGACATATTTTTTGACTTTAGTATCTTATTGAAAAAACATGTAAGTCATAAAATTCTTTCATTTCATAGACATTTCATAATTTGATGGGTATATCGTCTGACTCAATCACATTTCCATTTTTCGTCTTATTTAAAGCATCATTTACCTATAATACTTAAATTTTATGATAAAATGTTATGTTCATATACTTCTCTGATTTACTTAATTCTTTCAAGTTCAATTTATTGTCCTTTATTTTATAATAGAGTTAATAAATATATCCTTTCCATCATCTTTTAATATTCACATCATCGGTCAAAACTATATTTGTCTCATCTTTATGCATTTTTCTTGACATAAATCTTTTGTCTTCCTTTCTTTACCTCGAACAATTTTATATATGTCATGCTCTCCATCTTTGCTATCTAGTTGCTTAAAAAAATTTTCATAAACTTGATATCTTGTTTTACTTACAATATGTTTAGCTTTTTTTGGCGACTTTATGTCTGGCTAAATGTTCATCATTCCTACAAGCGTATAGTGATTTATAGCTGTCCCTCTTTGCCCTCACTTTGTCTTGCACTTCATCTTTCCACCACCAAGATTCTTTATTTGGGGGAGCACGACCTTTTGAAAAACATCAGTAAATGACAAAATATTTTTTTGACGTGGAAAACACAAAAAGGATGAAAAACCACGTGGTCGGATCTTTGCCGAGTCAAAAGCTACTATTTCATTGGAGTTCATAAGAGTTAAGATCATTTCTTTGAGGGTGACAGACCACATCTTCGTTACATGTACACAGTTTGAATACAAATGTAAAAGAAACTAAATTCTTGGAGCCTGGATGAGAGTGCTCCAATGGGGAGAATCGTCAAATCCTCAGAATCTCGATGGAAGCGCATCTGCGAAGTCAGAGCCTTGCTGAGAGCACTCATATAGAGAAGAATGTCGTGTCTTGAAAGTCGTGAGATGCCTCAACACTAAAGAGAGGGCAGAACGAATTTTGAGCTGAGAAACAATCAAAGTCCCATGTTTTTGTTGGAAAACCTCAGAGCTCTCTTTAGGCTCTCGAGTTGCTTGTCTTAAAATAAAGGCAATGAGGTCTATTTATAGTTTTTTTGAGGCATATGCTGGTAATTGTGTCGATGTGGAATTTGTGTTGGCGAATGACGTCACTATGTATTGGTCACTTGTATCACCAATTTTAGCGAAATGATAAAAGCGCCCCTGGGTAGTATGGGCAGCCTAGACGGGTTGCTCTGTGGCGTCAATAGCCAGAGGCGGCGGGGCCGACGGGGGGAGGCCAAAGATGTCAGGGGCGGCGGCGGCGGCGACGGCGGGGGCGGCGGGGGCGGCGGCGGGGGCGGGGGCGGCGGGGGCGGTACAGATGACCAGGGGCGGCGGGGGCGGCGGGGGTGGTACAGATGACCAGCCACCGTATCATTTAAAGCTATATTTTGATCATGAAGAATTACACAGTAGTGTGGATGTATAATGACTCCAAAAATCCTATTCCCGAGATTCGATTTAGCTCTTCCTAAAAGGTTGTTTAGGGAGTTGATAATACGTTCATCTCGACAGACAACTAAAATATGACTATTTATTCCTGATCAAAATAATCCAGTTATTTTTAGTTGAATTCGTCCTACATATAGGTAGTTATTATCAGGGTATCGTTTTTTTATTTATTTAGTTTATTTGTATCTAGAAGTTGAATTAAATTGAAATTTTCTCCTTGTTTAAGTTCTTTATTGTCTTGCATACACTCGATGTACAACCCCGTATTCGCAGAGTAGGGTTCTCCAGGCAGGCGCAGGACCAGCTATGAGTTTTTAAGCATTTGGAGAAGTTTTGCACTCTTGGTGGCCAATTTAGGTCTAACCCTTGTAATATACTAGTAGGGGGAGAAAAAATCTACCTCTCCCCCCGACCCCTTTTGGGGGGCGGGTGCGACAAGATGGCTGGCACCCGCCCCGGCTTGCTAGGTGCGAGGTGGGAATAACGGGACTGGCTGGAGGCCAGGGTCCCATCCCCTGCACCCTAGCCCTATGTGGGACGAGACCGACCTATGGCTGGTATGCCCAAAACAGGTATGCGTATTACACGCAAGTACACGTGCTGATTCAAGTAATAAAGAGTGAATAAAGATCGTTCTCACGGAGATATATAAAATTTAGTGCTTGCAAATACCAGTTACGCCTATTCTTTAAATCCAAGCAAATAAAAGTGATGATTTTGAAATATTAAGAACTATAAAAAGAACTACTAATTAAAACAAACTACGGATCTTAGAGAAAATATTTGTGTTACCAGTTATGAGAGATAATCTTGTACCGTGATTTTTTAAGTCTAGTGCTATAAACATATAAATGTGACCTTATGAAAACGCATGGTGAAACGTCTTGCAACGATTTTAAAATAGAGATCCATATCTCTCGATATCGGAAATCTCTAGCCCACTATCTCCCCTTTGGTGAAATAGGAAACCGAATGAAGAACAAAAACCAATGTTGCTAATTTCAAGAGGAAATCTCTTTCTCTCTTCAAATACTATATCGAATCTATGATGCACACACACAACTCCTCTCTCGATTTATGAAGCGTAGTAAAAAGATGAAACTTTGGCCACAAGTTTCATAATAAAAGATCATAAACTCAATAAAGAACATTCACCAAACATTCACAAAGATAAAAGAATTAGAGAATAGTCATCACACACAACTTAGTACTCTCACAATATAAGATTAGAGGAATTAGTTCATATCGATGGAAGAAAACCGCGAAACGATTGGAGAGATCTTACAATACATGATGGATTTAACGATTAAACACTGCAGGATTTCCCTTCCGGAGTTGCTTGCTCGATCAGCCCAAGGATCCGTCATCTTCTTTGTTCTAGCCTCCTTCTTCAATGGAGGATTTTCACAAACCCTAGATGAAGAACTCTTGATTTCCTCTCCTCTCTCTTAGAATGACTTGGAATCCATGATATTGTGGAGATTTTGCCTCTTAAAAAAACGTAGCCACCCCTTTGGAAAGAAATACCTTTCCATATTTTAAATTGGAGCCAACTTTGAAATTCAAATTCTGAAATTCGTCCAGATCACATTTGTAAGATCCGGTTCCCCCTCTCCAGGGCTAACCCGGATCTTATGCCCAGAACCGCTGCCTTACGGTGACACTAACTCACGGTGTTGGTACCCTAGATGTGATTTGGCTTATGTAATCCCTTTCCAGCCCCTCTTGATCCATATAAAGATATATGATCATGTTTAGACTCTGTTTAGTCTCCCTAGGGCAGTTTATAAACTGACCTAGAGCTTAGGTTAGAAGTTCTAGATGTTTTTGTGGTTAAGGCTTTTCCGTTCGACCATCGTCGAACGAGGCCTCGCGATCGTCGATCATTGGTCGACGATAGCAGGGCTATTGAATCGTTGAAGTCAAGACAATTATCGTCGACCGTTGGTCGACGATCTCAGAGCAAGCTTACTACGCTCTGAAGGTTGGTCGACGATCTGTCATCAGCAGATCGACGATCGTGTTCTTGCTTCACGATTTCTGTCTCGACAGATATTTGCCTTTGCTGGTCGACTATCTGTTAGCTGGTCGACGATCTATTAGCTGGTCGACGATTTCTGGTCGACGATTTCTGTTCCGACAGATTCCTGCTATTAGTCGACGATCTGTTAGCAAGGTCGACGATCATCGAACTCCTGTTCGACGATTTCTGTCTGCTTTTATCTATTTGTATTTATTCTATTCCTTGGTTTATTTCCAAGTGTTTTAACGTGTGGTTAGAAAGATTTTCTGAAGTTATTATTGCTAAATTTATGGCTTAAATTCAAATGAATTACTTACCAAATATGTCAAGCATAAATTACGGGATTCAGTATTCTTGATAAAGCATTTTGTCCTATTATACAAATTGCGTTGACTTTATCTTTCCAGCTTGTTTTCTAGCCGTTGGTACTATGTACTATTTCCAAGAATGGTACGTCTTTATGCTGAGATATTTTTCCCGCTTATTTTATTCCTTATTGGGACTGACAGAAAGTTAATAGGCCATTCTATTCCTATTGCTATATTCTATTTTGAGATAATCTGTTGCAGGGCTCAAGAATTCAAATCAATAGAGCCGTTCCAAAGGAAAAACGTGAAGACTTATTTAAGAGAAATTCTTCTCTCAGCAAAAGAGAAGTTACAGACACAGAGAGATATTATTCATTCGCTAAAGCATCATCAGAGCAACTCTTCACAATCTCACAATCAGAAGAAGAAAAGTTTTCCTGAAGCAAAAGTCCAAAGCAATCTCAAGTCTCCTGAGCATTCTGCTTAGAGTTTTTCAAGACTTCAGAAAAAGAGCTCCAGTTCTGCTTCAAGTGCTCCAGAATCTTAAGACCTGATAAAAATCAGTCTTCAGATCTCTGAGGATTTAGTTTCAGTATATCTGAAACTCCTTCATCCTGAAGCAAAGGCTTCCCCTGGACTTTCACTGAGCCAGGGGGAGACTTTGATTCTTTAGAGAATCCACAAATCTTCTCTAATCTGTACTTACAACAGAGAAGATAATCTAACCCTCTCAACCCCTTTGTAAAAGAGTTTTCACACCTCTTCAAAAGTGAACTTTGGTGACAGGGCACCTTATCAACAACCTGTGGTTGAGCATCCTTATCAAAAGCTCAAAGGGTCTGTTTGATCTACCTGAACCAGATCATTGGTGGCAGGGCACCTTAGCAAAAACCTGTAGTGGATTCCTACGAGGGTGGTAGAAGAGTGGATGTACCTATTTAAAGGGAACCACTATATATCCTGTGTCCATCTGGTTATCTTGTTTATTCATCTTATTCTGTGGCTGTGATAGAACTACCTAGGATTGCTAGTTGCTGTGTTAGGCTCTTAGGGTTCAAGTATCAGATTACTTATTCCGCAAATAAACTCCAAGGGAGCTGATTAGTTGTTCATAAAATTTGAATACTCTATTCACCCCCCCCCTCTAGAGTAGTTTACAACTTATCCCCTCACTTTCAATTGGTATCAGAGCGAGGTTGGCTGTTCATACAGGCTAACACCTGAGTTAAAAGATCCTGTGATAAGTTGTTTCCTGATACCATTCTCAAACACTTTCACACATGGCCCAGTCTAAGGATTATTCAAGCACCAGACCTCCTGTATGCAACTTGTCCAAGTTTGGCATATGGAAGGCCAGGATAAGACTATACATGAATTCTATTGATGAAGATATCTTTTCTTCTATTTTGACAGGACCACCTGCTAGGCCTGCTGCTGCTTCCACTTCTGCTGATCTCAGTGCTGTGCCACCACCTGACTACAATGAAACTTACAAGAAGGCAAAAGCAGCTGATGCTAAAGCAATGAATATCCTAGCTCAGACAATGTCTGATGAGATATTCCAGAAGCTGGCTGAATGTACCTCAGCCAAAGCTATGTGGGATTCCCTCAACCACATAGTTGCTGGCTCAGCTGATGAGAGGAAGGACAGGAGATCCAATCTCACCTCTCAGTATGAAAATTTCAAGAAGGATGATGCTGAAGACATTGACACAATGTACACAAGACTCAGTTCAATAATAAGTGAACTGAGGTCTTTGGACAAGGAGATAACTTTGTCAGAAGTAAATGACAAGATCCTGATGTGCCTTCCCATCTCTTGGGACTCAAGGATATGGCCCATCAAGGATGGAAGAAACACTGTGGAACTCTCCACAGAAGCTCTGTTGGGAAAGCTCAAGTCATATGAGCAAACTCTAAAGAGAAGAGCTGCTGCAATTGAAGTAAAAACTCCTACACCTACAAAGAAAGAGCACTCTCTAGCTCTTAAGGCGGCTGAGACTTCTGAAGGAAGTCAATCAAATGAGGAGTTACTGGCACTCATTGCCAAGAGGTTCTTCAACATGGGAAGAAGAGACCTCAGAAAGAAGTTCTCCAAGCATGAGGACAAACCAAGGTATGACAAGACATGGAACTAGACATGGAAGGTACTGAAATAATCAGATTAGAAAAGGAATTAGAAAGCTCAAAAGAAGAAGTAACATTCCTAAAATTAGAACTAGCTAAATCTAAGAGGTTAGAAGAACAATTAAATGGCAGAAGCCTTAAATTATCTGAAATAACCTGTATAGCAAACACTAGGGTTGGTAATGATAAACTAGGCTTAGGTGCTACACCTAGTGAACCCATCCTCCTCACAAAGGAGAGATTTAGCACTCCAGTAAAATTTGTTTCTGAATCAGGAATAAAGAATACTGAGGAAATTGAAAAATGCAAGAAAATTCAGAATAAGATTAAGAAAGAGAATAGGAAGAAAAAATTTCTAGCTTTACAAAAATCGTCGAACATTAATCGACGATCGTCAAACCAATCGTCGAACGTCTATCGACGATCGCTGAACACCTTCACCAAGTATGATATCTTTGGTGCAGGAGATCGACGATCTCATCTTGAGTCGTCGACCAGTGATCGACGATCGTTGAATCCAGAATATAGCACTACTACTAATGATCGACGATATGGCTTGCGATCGTCGACCGTGGATCGACGATCTGGACTTAAACTGGAAAATAAATTTCAAACTTCCAGATGTGCAAATCCCAATCACTACCCTAGGATGTTTAATCCTTCAACTGAATGGATTATCCCACCTAGGAGATCACACCCTTTAGGATATAAATCTAAGCCTGCAAGATCTTTTATATCTAGTTTTTCTTTTGTGAAGAATACTGGACCCAAGGTAACCTGGGTCCACAATGTATAACTGTTCTGTCTGCAGGTAAAGACCTATCCAGTCATACATGACAAATGGTATCTGGATAGTGGATGCTCAAAGCATATGACAGGAAAGAAGAAGAATCTGTCAGGGTTCAAAGCCAAGCTGGGACCAAGAGTTGTATTTGGGGATTCCAGCTGTGGACAGACTGAAGGGTATGTCAGCTTCACCATAGGAGCTGTAACATTCAAGAAGGTTGCGTATGTCTCCGGACTAAAGCACAACCTAATCTCTGTAAGTCAAATGTGTGATGCTGGGTACAAGGTATGGTTTACTGACACTGCTTGTAATATTGCTTTAAATAATACTGTTGTGTTAGTAGGTATTAGAATTGGAAACGTTTATGTTGTAGACTTTAACTCATCCAAATCTGAAATATGCTTATTTAATGAAGTAACCAGTAATAATACCCTTTGGCATAAGAGACTTAGTCATGTAAATTTGAAAAACATTTCTAGGTTGGCTAAATACAATCTTGTACGAGGTTTACCTTCTTGCCCCTACAAGAAGGAAGGCCTTTGCAAAGCTTGTCAATTAGGTAAGCAAACAAGGAATAGCTTTAAATCAGTTAATAAAAGTGATTCTCCCAGGATTCTGTACTTGCTACATTTGGATTTATTTGGTCCTATTGCTGTACAGAGTCTTGGAGGAAAGTCTTACACTCTAGTAATTGTAGATGACTTCTCTAGGTTCACTTGGGTATTCTTCTTGAGAACTAAGGCTGATAACTTCAAGGTTCTTACAGATTTTCTAAAGTGTATACAGAGTGAGTATTCTACTCAGATTGCCTTGATCAGAAGTGATCATGGTACTGAGTTTGAGTCTCTTCTTATGCAAGAATTCTGTGAGAAGGAAGGTATCAAACATAGCTTCTCTGCTCCTAGAACTCCTCAACAAAATGGGGTAGTTGAAAGGAAAAACAGAACCCTAATTGAAGCTGCAAGTACATTGTTGGCAGATGCTAACATGCCTCTGTCCTTTTGGGCTGAAGCAGTTAGCACAGCTAACTATGTATTGAACAGAAGTCTGATACATAAACTTAAGGGTAAGACTCCCTATGAATTACTTAAGCAAGTGAAACCTAAAATAGACTACTTTAGAGTATTTGGTTGTGTTGCTTTTGTTCATAACAATAACAAAGAATACCTTAGAAAATTTGAGGCAAAAGCTTCAATGGGAGTTTTTCTAGGATACTCTCAAGTAAGCAAAGCCTATAGGGTCCTTAATAAATCCTCTCTTAAGATAGAAGAGTCTGCACATATCTCTTTTGATGAGACAGCCATGTATTATAAGGAGAAGGACTCTTCCTCTAATAGTACAGTGCAAGTCCTAGGAGTAAGTAAGGATTTGGAAGGTTTGAGACTCACACAGGAGAATCATCCCCAACAAACTCCTCAGGTTGCTCCCTCAGATTCTGAATCTGATGTAGAACTTCTTGAAGTTAAAGCACCTGCTCCAACAGTTGATCAAATTCCACATGAGGAATTAAATCTTGAAACTGTTGAAGATCAGATCATTGTTGAACCTACTGATCTTGTCACACTTAGAGATCACCCTGTATCTCAAGTGATTGGAGACATTTCAGCAGGAGTCCAGACAAGACATCAACTCAACAAAGATGTGATGTTTGCTTGTTTCCTTTCTCAGGTTGAGCCCCTAACCATTAAAGATGCTGAGCTTGATCCACACTGGATTATAGCCATGCAAGAGGAACTTAACCAGTTTGAAAGATGTAAAGTCTGGACTTTGGTTCCAAGACCAAGAAGCCAACGGATCATAGGCACCAAGTGGGTGTTTAGAAACAAGCTTGATGCCCAAGGCATAGTAGTTAGAAATAAGGCTAGGCTAGTAGCTCAAGGCTATAGACAGGAGGAAGGCATAGATTATGATCAGACTTTTGCCCCTGTAGCTAGACTAGAAGCCATTAGGATTTTCCTAGCCTATGCTGCCTATAAAAGATTTAAGGTCTTCCAAATGGATGTGAAGAGTGCCTTCCTCAATGGAGATTTAAAGGAAGAAGTGTTTGTTGAACAACCACCAGGGTTTGTTTCATCAACCTTACCCACTCATGTGTTCAAACTCCAAAAGGCTCTATATGGACTTAAGCAAGCTCCTAGAGCTTGGTATGAGACCTTAGCAAATTTCCTTCTAGAACACAAGTTTGTGAGAGGTGTAGTAGATAGAACCCTATTCATTAGACATCATAAGGACTCACAACTGTTAGTTCAAATCTATGTAGATGACATTATATTTGGTTCTACTGATCCCAAACTATGCAAGAGGTTCTCTGAACTAATGCGCTCTAAGTTTGAGATGAGCAGCATGGGTGAGTTATCCTATTTCCTTGGTCTCCAAGTGAAACAGAGTGTTGATGGCATTTTCATTTCTCAATCAAAATATGCCAGAGAGCTGGTTAAAAGATTTGGAATGTCTGATGCTTCATCAATGAGCACACCTATGGCCTCAAATGCAGTTATTGATTCTGATGTCAATGGCAATTCTGTTGATCAAAAGAACTATAGAGCCATTGTTGGTTCCCTGCTGTATTTGACTGCAAGTAGGCCTGACATAATGTTTGCTACATGCCTATGTGCTAGGTTTCAGGTCAACCCAAAGGAATCTCACTTAACTCTCCTCAAGAGGATCTTGAGATACCTTAAGGGATGCCCTAACTTAGGACTGTGGTACCCAGCTGAGTCAGGATTTGAATTAATTGGATATTCAGATGCTGATTATGCTGGTTGTAGAGTTGACAGGAAAAGCACCCCAGGGACTTGTCAGTTCCTGGGAGAGAGACTTGTCTCTTGGTTTTGCAAGAAACAGGCATCTGTGTCTACTTCAACTGCTGAGGCTGAATATATAACAGCAGCTAGTTGTTGTTCACAGATCCTGTGGATTCAAAATCAGCTAGTGGATTATGGGTACACACACTCAAACACAAAAATTCTGTGTGACAGTACCAGTGCAATATCAATTGCTCAAAATCCTGTGCACCATTCCAGGACCAAGCACATTGAGATTAGACATCACTTTCTGAGAGATAATGTGGAAAAGAACAAGATAGCAATGGAATTTATATCCACAGACCTGCAGAGAGGAGATATTTTCACTAAGCCCCTTGATGAACAAAAGCATTTGTTCTTCCTGAACCAGCTTGGCATGATTAATGGTTCAGAGTAGTGAAAATTTGGTTAGTTTTGTTTTCTGTCTAAAATCGTCGAACGACTGCTCGACGATCTTCGACCAGGTCAGAACTATCGTCGACCAACCGTCGACGACAGCTCGCTCTGTAGTAAGGCAGAAATCGTCGACCAACTGGTCAACGATCTCTCCTTAGGTATCTATCGTCGACCAATGGTCGACGACAGATTTTCTGTGCTGGGTGGAGAATCGTCGACCAACATTTATTGATCGACGATCGTGGTGATTGCTTGTAGTCGGTCGATATTTAACGATTAGTCAAACATTGACTATCGTCGATCTTTATTCGACGACCGATTTCATTCCAGGATCGACGATCGCAGATTTGTTTCTAATAGTCGATTTAGGTCTGGAGATTGTCGTCCTTCCGCTCCGTCTTTTCTTATTCCATCTTCTGGCTTAGAATTCGCTCTCGAACTCTAATCCCGCGCGATTCTCTTCTCCCCTGCTTTGCTTCTCGATTCGCCATTTTCTCTCAAATCCTATGGCGATTCCTTCTGCTGTTCTCTTTGGGATGAAGTTCGACACTGGCTTCTGTGTCGACTTCGATTCTTTCAGCCGATGCGATCAACCTATCCAAGCCATTCTGAAGCTATGTGAAGATCAAGGACTAAAGAAATTTATGTCATTCTCACCAAAGATTAATATACCAGAGATTCGAGAATGGGTGTATACCTCGTCCTCCAGCGACGAAGCGATGTCTGGAAAGATAAATGGAGAGGAGGTCATTCTGACTCCTGAAGTATTGACTGAGCTGTTTGGACTGCCAACCGGAACTGAGGACTATGAGCAAACTGCAGAAGAATATGGCCGCATGCTATCTGTGATGGGCCATGCTGAGGGTGTTCCAGCTAAGTTGCTAAAGATAAACCTGTCTCCAGAGTACAAGTTTCTGGCCGACCTGGTGGGCAAGGTTGTTTTGGGAAAACACTCGGCTCACGACAACATCAACAGGCAACAGTTTGCCTTGATGTCAGCTTTGGTGAATAAGGCACAGATTGCCTGGGGAAAAGTTCTGTTTGAACTAATAAGGAGAAAGAACAATCAGAAAGAAGTAAACCTTGCCAGGGTGTTGGGTGTGTTTCTATATGTGAAAGCACCCCTGCTGCTTGTGTCTGCACCCTCCGCAGTCAACGCTAGCAAGAGGTTGGACCCCTCTCTATTCAAGAAATCTCAGAGAGTTATCAAGAAGTCAGCCAGGGTTGATCCTAACCCTCCTTCAGACACAAGGGCTGATTCGGCCGCTCTCCCGCTTACTGGGGAAGGCTCAGTAATCCCTCCATCCTCCCTCTCTATCCCTGCATCCTCTTCTCCTGCATTACTTTCTACAACACCTGCAGTGCCACCACAACATGCATCTCTCATTCCACCTGCATCTCCATCCCAGTCACCAACACCACAACATCTGGCAGCTTCAGCCAGTGTTGACATGGTGACTGCTACCATCCTCACGCACCTCTCTCAACATGAATCCCACACTCATGTTGATGTTCACCCATCTCCACGTGATTCCTTTGATCATGTGGTAGATCATACTGCTTCCATTCCATCCACCTCCACATCATCAGCATTTCAGATAACTCCTGAATTGCTTGCACATATTGTCGAGCTCATTACTCCCTCCATCCAAAAAATGATTGAGGTTGCCAATGCCCCTCTCATTGCATCCATCAATGCCCTTACTCAAGCCATCAAATCATCTCATCCCTCTGCTGAGCCCTCTTCAGTAAGATGCATGACTCCAGTCCCCACTGAAGTCATGCAGGGGGAGATGTCTGTTGAAGTGGTCTCAGGTGATGCCCTGACCCTTCAGGACAATTCTTCTCTTCCCCTTCAAGAAACTGTAGAAGAACCTCAAGAGATTCTAGAGAAAGAACCAGAAGGTAAACCTTAAAACTCTTCCTCCAAAGGTTATAATTAGGACTTCAATTTGATATTTGTATCTAACAAAGACATTCACTCCCTAGTGAATCTAGCTTCTGAGGAAGAAGTTCCCGAAAAAGAAAATGAGGAAGTCCCCATGGACACCTGTGAGAATGATGCTGCTCAACCTGATGGTATAGTTTTATTTAAGTTTCTAATTAATTCAAACTCCAACTTTGAGTTAATTTCTTATTCCTTCCTTTTCATCACAGCTGCTGATGATCTCACATCAGTATTGCAAGTTGATGCTGCTAAATCCATTGATTCTGATAAAGATTTAGAATCCTATCTTAACCTAGACTGTGAGTTCTCACTCACATCTACTCCTCTTGTTCCTTCTTTTCAAGAGAAAATGGTCCCTTATAGACCTGAGTACCTTGATGACCCCTTGGTCAAGGATACTCTTTTCTTTTCCTCCATGACACTCCTCTTGTGCCTTGCAGAGGTGTCTATCTCTGATGTCACTGAACATCTAGAAGGAATTATAACCTCCTTCCTAGATGCAAAGTGGTATCCTGTGTAGATCTTCAGGTAATCCTATCTATTACCTGTTGTTTGTTCACCTTGGGGGGAATATTTTATTCCCACTTGGTTGTTAACCTATCTTTCTTTGCACGCAGGCACAACCATAAATGCTGCTGCTGCTGAAGACATCAACATCCCTGCTGATGCTGCTGCTGAAGAAGTTGAAGATGTGCAAGTTAGTGCACACAATGCTCCCAAGATGACTGAAATGGACTCAAGCTCAGGTACTCTAAACATTGACCAATATATAGCCTTTGTGGCTGAAAATATTGCCTCTGAGTACATTGAAGAGATGGCTAATTATCATCTGGATTCCCTAGCCATCTCTCTAGAGAAAGCATCTGCCCCTGCAGATATTGTCATCTTTTCTCCACCTATCCTTACCTATCCTCTATCCATTCCTTCTATTGCAGAACTGGTCCCCAAGACAGTTCCTGAGTTGTATCCAGAATCAGAACTCTGGAAAAGGTCTCCAAATGTGGATCTTGATGCCCTCCTTAGGCAAGATGCCATTGAGGAAGCTAAAGAGAAAGAAGAAAGAGAAAAGAAAGACAAAGCTGAACCTGCTGCCAAGGATCCTTCTGAACAAGACTTTGATGATTATGCTGGCAGAACCTCATCCCACTCCTCTGATGATGATGATCCTGAAAATTCTGATAGCTCCCAAAAGAAGAAAAAGGCTGTAGTCCAGAAAAGAAAGGCATCTGCTCCTCCTGCTGCTAATCCAGACAAGGATGTTCCCTATTTTATTCTGAAGGGAATTGATCCCAAGAGCAAAGAATTTCAGCCTTGGATGAGACTTTCAAAGAATCAGACAAGAGAGAATAAGAGAAGAAAAAGATATGACACTCCTGTTCAGAAATTCCCCCCCAGAGGTCCTCCTCCACCTCCTGGTGCTGGAGCCTCTGGAAGTCTCTCTTCTGCCCCCTCTGCAAGATCAGCCAGTTCTAACACTTCTCAGACCTACCAAAGAAGGAGTAACCAAAGCCAGGGAGGCCAAGATGTATCAGGACAAGGGAGAAAAAGAAATGACAATGTTCTCATGGAACAAATAAAGGAGATGACTTTTCAGCAACCTACCTTCTCTCCTCCTCCCTCTCCTAAAAAGAAAATTCCAGAATAGAAACCTTCTCCTCCCAGGAAAGGTCCATCCTCTTCTTCAAGAAAACCTGCTGCTGCTGAGACAATTGAATCAAAAGGAAAAAGAGTGGTCCTTTCAGAGAAATCCCATAAGAAGTTCATTGAACTTGCTCCTCCAAAATCTCTATATGCTGAAACAGATCCTAAGAAGGCTGCACAGATTTCTCTTGATTCAAGCAAAATAGCCACAGCTCTTCAAAGAAACATGGAGATTGCAGCTCAAGCTGATATTGACAGACCACCCTCTCCATCAGATATAACTGAAACTGAAAGGATCGCCTCTATGGCAAGATTTAAGGAATCTATTGCTCTAAGCATGATGGAGAGAGCCAAAGCTCAAGGACTAGACCCTACAGCATATACAACTATGTCTGAATTCAGAGAAAAGGAACTCAGCAAATTTCAAGTCAATCCAGAAGCCTTTAATACTGAAGAATACATGAAGCTACATCCTGCTGCAGTTCTACCAAGCTATGCTGAAAAGAAAATCATTGGTGAACATGACCTAATGCTATCTAAAAGACAAGCAGCAAATCCTAACAGAGAGATTATTTTCAAACCAGCTGTAATTCCTAAGAAATCATCTGATGCTAAAACCTCTGATAAATCTGCTTGATACTTTATAGTTCTGCTGATTTTTTTTTGTTTTTATGTTTTTTTTGGATTGCCTGTGATTTATATGTTTGGTTAATTTCTGCTTTTGCTATGGTATGCTTTAGTTTTTAGATTGGATTGGATAACATAACCCAAATAGGGGGAGATTGTTGGTACCCTAGATGTGATTTGGCTTATGTAATCCCTTTCCAGCCCCTCTTGATCCATATAAAGATATATGATCATGTTTAGACTCTGTTTAGTCTCCCTAGGGCAGTTTATAAACTGACCTAGAGCTTAGGTTAGAAGTTCTAGATGTTTTTGTGGTTAAGGCTTTTCCGTTCGACCATCGTCGAACGAGGCCTCGCGATCGTCGATCATTGGTCGACGATAGCAGGGCTATTGAATCGTTGAAGTCAAGACAATTATCGTCGACCGTTGGTCGACGATCTCAGAGCAAGCTTACTACGCTCTGAAGGTTGGTCGACGATCTGTCATCAGCAGATCGACGATCGTGTTCTTGCTTCACGATTTCTGTCTCGACAGATATTTGCCTTTGCTGGTCGACTATCTGTTAGCTGGTCGACGATCTATTAGCTGGTCGACGATTTCTGGTCGACGATTTCTGTTCCGACAGATTCCTGCTATTAGTCGACGATCTGTTAGCAAGGTCGACGATCATCGAACTCCTGTTCGACGATTTCTGTCTGCTTTTATCTATTTGTATTTATTCTATTCCTTGGTTTATTTCCAAGTGTTTTAACGTGTGGTTAGAAAGATTTTCTGAAGTTATTATTGCTAAATTTATGGCTTAAATTCAAATGAATTACTTACCAAATATGTCAAGCATAAATTACGGGATTCAGTATTCTTGATAAAGCATTTTGTCTTATTATACAAATTGCGTTGACTTTATCTTTCCAGCTTGTTTTCTAGCCGTTGGTACTATGTACTATTTCCAAGAATGGTACGTCTTTATGCTGAGATATTTTTCCCGCTTATTTTATTCCTTATTGGGACTGACAGAAAGTTAATAGGCCATTCTATTCCTATTGCTATATTCTATTTTGAGATAATCTGTTGCAGGGCTCAAGAATTCAAATCAATAGAGCCGTTCCAAAGGAAAAACGTGAAGACTTATTTAAGAGAAATTCTTCTCTCAGCAAAAGAGAAGTTACAGACACAGAGAGATATTATTCATTCGCTAAAGCATCATCAGAGCAACTCTTCACAATCTCACAATCAGAAGAAGAAAAGTTTTCCTGAAGCAAAAGTCCAAAGCAATCTCAAGTCTCCTGAGCATTCTGCTTAGAGTTTTTCAAGACTTCAGAAAAAGAGCTCCAGTTCTGCTTCAAGTGCTCCAGAATCTTAAGACCTGATAAAAATCAGTCTTCAGATCTCTGAGGATTTAGTTTCAGTATATCTGAAACTCCTTCATCCTGAAGCAAAGGCTTCCCCTGGACTTTCACTGAGCCAGGGGGAGACTTTGATTCTTTAGAGAATCCACAAATCTTCTCTAATCTGTACTTACAACAGAGAAGATAATCTAACCCTCTCAACCCCTTTGTAAAAGAGTTTTCACACCTCTTCAAAAGTGAACTTTGGTGACAGGGCACCTTATCAACAACTTGTGGTTGAGCATCCTTATCAAAAGCTCAAAGGGTCTGTTTGATCTACCTGAACCAGATCATTGGTGGCAGGGCACCTTAGCAAAAACCTGTAGTGGATTCCTACCAGGGTGGTAGAAGAGTGGATGTACCTATTTAAAGGGAACCACTATATATCCTGTGTCCATCTGGTTATCTTGTTTATTCATCTTATTCTGTGGCTGTGATAGAACTACCTAGGATTGCTAGTTGCTGTGTTAGGCTCTTAGGGTTCAAGTATCAGATTACTTATTCCGCAAATAAACTCCAAGGGAGCTGATTAGTTGTTCATAAAATTTGAATACTCTATTCACCCCCCTCTAGAGTAGTTTACAACTTATCCCCTCACTTTCACACGGGTTAGTCGACACCGCAAGACGGCGATCCTTCCGGCTAGTACGATCATAACCTGTTCGACCAATATGAGAAACAGAAGTAAAGTATATAGTAAACAAAACTACACAAGTCCACAGCCACAGAGTACATATTGTTGCTGTATAGACCTGGGCGGACAGGCGGCTAAGACTGGCGGTTTGGTAGCCGGGCGGTCAGCCGGCTAATCTCTGGGATCTCGGTGGATGTTGCTATATAGACCTGGGCGGAAGGCGGCTAAGACTGGCGGTTTGGTAGCAGGGCGGTCAGCTGGCTAATCTCTGGGATCTCGGTGGTCGGCGGCGTGTTCTCTGGTGGTTACCGGGCGGTTAGTGCCTACTAACCGCACGGTTAGGCGGTCTCCTGGGCGGATTGGCGGTTAGCTTTGTAGATGATGTATTTGTGTATTTAGTCCCACATTGGGTATTTGTATTCTCTCCCATCTCTTCCATTCTATATAAGGGAGGCTATACCTTTGTAATACTCAGTTTTTTGGATAATAAAAATTCCATTACTCCACTTTCCGGTCTTCTATATTTCTATTCGCACATGGTATCAAAGCAACCGATCTTGTCCTCCTGATTGTGTTTTCTTCTGTCCGTACGACCTCTGTCTACTCGCCGCGGCATGTCTTTCAGCTCGCGCGAGCTCTCTTCTCCTGTGGATTCTTCTATCCTCTGTTGCTTCTCGCGATTTCCTCTCGCGGTCTCTTCTTCTCGCCCGCACTACTGTTCGCGCGACCTGTCTTGTCGTGCGATCTTCTTCCCCGTTGCTTGAACGCAGCTCGGTCGTGGCTTCTCTAGCCGCTCAGGATCTCCCCTAAGACCGCTGCGGGTTTCTTCTTCTTCCCGCCCGGTTTCCCTTGCTAACCGTACGACTTCTCTTCTTGTGCTTCGCAGCTTGGTCGTGGCATTGCTTGCCGCTGGTCTCATTGTGACCGCTGCGAACTCTTCCTCCCTTTGCTCGTCCGGTCTCTCCTCTTAACCGCGCGACCTCTCTTCCAAGATGACCAATTCTGATGGCTCCACCTCGTCTACTGTCGTTGTCCCACCGCCTCCTCCTCCTCCTCCTGCTTCTGGGAATCTTGGCACCGTCTCTAAACTTCTGGGGCCCAATTATCCCGACTGGAGTGTCTCATTCACTTTTCTTCTCCGCTCTCAGCGCAAGCGTCATCATCTTACTGATGACCCTCCGCCTGCGGACTCTGCCTAGTTCAATGACTGGGATGCGAATGATGCGCTGGTTCGTACTTGGCTGGCGAACAGCCTGTCCGATGAATGTCTTCCTATTATCCGTCACGATGAGACGGTAAAACAAGCTTGGACTCACTTGGCCGCTCTCTACTCCAAGGGGGGACAAACATCTCGCATCTATACTCTCTATGCAGATCTCTTTGCTCGCCCGTCCATGTCCCCTCCTGCCGCTTACCAACAGGTCCAAGCCCTTGGAGCTGAGATTCTACAAAATCGTCCTCTCTCGGCAGATGTGACCACTCAGCTGAAGCACTTCCAGGAACTCCTAGTGGTCTGTTACCTTCTGCGGCTTCCGGATTCATACGATATGATCCGACAACAAATTCTTGGAGAGGCTGAGTCTCCTACCCTGGATGCTACTGCTGCCCGCATTGCCGTTGTTACCTCTCTGCTCCAACGCCCCTTGCTTGCCGCTCCTCCGGCTCCGGATGCCTATGCCCACCAGGCTCATCGTGGTGGCTTTAGTGGTCGTGGTACCAACTCTGGTGGGCGTGGCCCTTCTCGCTACCTCTGTACTCATTGTGGCCGCCCAGGACACTTGGTTGACCGCTGCTGGACAAAGCATCCGCATCTTCGTTCCGCTGGTGATGTTCCTACTTTTTCCAAGCCATCTGCCTCCGTGGCCACGACTTCAGGTAGTGCCCACGTGGTTACCCAAGGTAAATGGCTAATCGACTCTGGCGCCACTAATCATATGACGGGCAATCCTCAGTGCTTTTCTCTCCTAGAAACACATGATCAGTTGCCCCCTGTTCTCGTTGCGGATGGTTCTCCCTCTCCAGTGCATGGAACGGGCATGGTTCAAGTTACTCCGTCACTTCGCCTGGCGGATACTCTTTATGTGCCCAAGTTTCCGTGTAATTTATTGTCGGTTACTTCTCTTTGCAAACAACTTCAGTGTTCGGTAACATTTACTCCTTCTTCTTGTTTTTTTCAGGACCCGGACTCCAAGCGGACGATTGCTACTGGGACTGAGAGGGGCGGTCTCTACTTCCTTGATGATGTATCCGCTCTTTCCGTCTTCTCTCCCGCTTCTACAGATCTGCTTCAGTGGCACCTTCGTCTGGGGAATCCTCCCTCGCGTCTCATCCACCAACTGTTCCCTCACCTACCTCAGCACGACTCTCCTATCAACTGTGATGCCTGTCAACTGGGCAAGCATCACCGTTCCCCTTTTCCTCCTAAGAAAGGTCGTGGCTCTTCCAAGCCATTCGACCTTATTCACTCTGATGTTTGGGGACCTTCCCCTACCCTCACCGTGGGGCGTGGGAGTTCTTATTTTGTAACCTTTATTGATGATTATTCTAGATGTACGTGGGTGTATCTATTAAAGGATCGCTCCGAACTTTTTTCTGTATGGACGTCATTTTATTATATGATTAAAAATCAGTTTGATGCTTCTGTAAAACTTTTTCGCTCTGATAATGCAAAAGAATATCTGAGTAGTGATTTCGCTTCTTTCTGTACGCAACATGGCATCATTCATCAAACTAGCTGCGTCTATACCTCCCAGCAAAATGGGGTGGCGGAACGTAAAAACTGTCACCTCCTCGATGTCGCTCGCACTCTCATGACGCAGATGCAGGTTCCTCGTAGCTATTGAGGCTACGCGGTCCTCATCTCCTGCTACCTCATAAATCGCATTCCCTCTACCGTCCTCAAAGGCAAACCCCCATTTTCCATCCTCTATCCCACCAAGGACCCATTTCCCTTACCACTCCGCATTTTTGGGTGCACTGCCTTTGTTCATAGCCCTGCCGCAACTCGCGACAAATTGTCCCCTCGTGCTACGAAGTGTATCTTTTTGGGTTACTCCACCACTCAAAAAGGTTACTGCTGCTTTGACCCTGTTCATCGCAAGCAGTTCGTCTCGGCGGATGTGACATTCTTTGAGAATGCCACCTACTTCTCTTCTGACCTCCCACAGGTCGATGGATCGAACCTCCCTCTTCCTCCTACCGACTCGACCTCTCCACCCATTCTCTCCACCACATCCCCTCCTCTTGAGATTCCTCCATCACCACCTCTACCAGCCGCTCCTTCTATTGATCATGATCCTTCTCCCTCGTCCCCTCGGCCGTCTCTCTCTTCTCCCGGGCCAGCTATCTCCGCCACGGATGCCCCGGCGACTGAGGAACTCGAGGACCTGGAGCTGCCCATTGCCCTTCGCAAAGGGGTTCGGACGTGCACCCAGCACTCGCTGGCAGCTGTTGTTTCTTATGATCGGCTAACACCTTCTCGCAGGGACTTCGCCCTAGCCATCTCAGCGACTACCACACCTCGCACCTACCAGGAAGCCCTTGATATTCCTCACTGGAAGGCTGCCATGGATGACGAGATTGCTACTCTCTCTTACCGGGGCACTTGGACCCTTGTGCCTCCTCCTTTTAGCACGGATGTGGTTGGTTGTCGCTGGGTGTTTGTCGTCAAGTTCCGTCCAGATGGCAGTGTGGACCGGTACAAAGCCCGTCTTGTTGCAAAAGGGTTTACTCAGACCTATGGTGTTGATTACTTTGACACGTTCTCGCCAGTTGCTCGCCTCAGCACTATTCGGGTCCTTTTATCGGTGGCGGTCAACAAGGATTGGCCTATTTCGCAGTTGGACGTCAAGAATGCCTTCCTCTATGGTGACCTTCACGAGGACGTCTACATGGAGCAACCTCCTGGGTATGTTGCTCAGGGGGAGACTCAAGTATGCCAGTTGAAGAAGGCCATCTATGGCCTAAAGCAGAGTCCCAGGGCGTGGTTCGATAAGTTCAGTAGCATCGTTGGGGCTATCGGTTTCACCAGGAGTTCGGCTGATCACTCCTTGTTCATTCGCAAGACATCTTCGGGTCTGGTTGTGCTAGCTGTTTACGTGGACGATATTCTTCTTACTGGCGACGATCAAGCTGGTGTAGCCTTGACGAAGGTCCATCTCCGCCAACACCTAGTCACAAAGGATATGGGTTCTCCAAAATACTTTTTGGGAATTGAAATCTCTCGGAAACCGTGTTCCTTGGTTCTCTCCCAACGGAAGTATGCTCTTGATTTGTTGAAAGAGGCAGGATTGACGGGTGCTAAACCTGCCCGGTGTCCCATGGCTCCTGGAGAAGACAAGACATGGACACACGAATCACCACCTCTATTGGACACTACGAGGTATCGGCGTCTTGTTGGCAAACACATCTACCTTACGGTGACCAGACCAGACATCTCCTATGCAGTGGGAAAGGTCAGCCAGTTTATGCAGTCGCCTAGGGAATGTCATCTTCAATCCGCTCTAAGGATATTGGAGTATGTGAAGTCCGCACCTGGGAAAGGTCTTCTCTTTCAGAAAAACGGTCACCTAAGAGTCGAAGCGTACTCCGACGCTAGCTATGCGGACGACAAAGGGGATCGCAAGTAGACTTCCGGCTTTTGCACGTTTGTTGGAGGAAACTTGGTTAGCTGGAAGAGCAAGAAGCAGTCAGTCGTCTCCAGGTCTAGTGCGGAAGCAGAGTATCGTAGCATGGCATCAACCACATGTGAGTTAAAATGGTTGCGGGCTCTCATGCTGGATCTAGGAGAGGTCTACAACTATCCTCTTCCCATGTTCTGCGACAACAAAGCTGCGATCTACATTTCTAAAAATCCGGTCTTTCATGAGCAAACAAAGCACATAGAGGTTGATTGTCACTTCATTCGAGAAGAAGTGTTGAAGAACCAGATTTGCACTCCGTTTGTTACCTCGGAGAAAGAGCTGGCAGATATATTCACAAAACCTGTGTCCGCCTCTTTCTTCCACATTTGCAGCAAACTAGGCATGATTGACATCTATGCTCTAGCTTGAGGGGGAGTGTTGCTGTATAGACCTGGGCGGACAGGCGGCTAAGACTGGCGGTTTGGTAGCCGGGCGGTCAGCCGGCTAATCTCTGGGATCTCGGTGGATGTTGCTGTATAGACCTGGGCGGAAGGCGGCTAAGACTGACGGTTTGGTAGCCGGGCGGTCAGCTGGCTAATCTCTGGGATCTCGGTGGTCGGCGGCGTGTTCTCTGGTGGTGACCGGGCGGTTAGTGCCTACTAACCGCACGGTTAGGCGGTCTCCTGGGCGGATTGGCGGTTAGCTTTGTAGATGATGTATTTGTGTATTTAGTCCCACATTGGGTATTTGTATTCTCTCTCATCTCCTCCATTCTATATAAGGGAGGCTATACCTTTGTAATACTCAGTTTTTTGGATAATAAAAATTCCATTACTCCACTTTCCGGTCTTCTATATTTCTATTCGCACACATATCATATAAAGAAATGATGAGTACATAAATATAGTCCACAATGAGTACAATCAAAAGAGATAAATAAGGGCTTACGCCCATTACATTATATCAATGAATCTCTCCTCACAAAGCAAAGAGCGAAAGTCTAAACTATCACGGACATCTCGTCCCTCCTGAGGACGCGTTGTAGTAGTAGTAGTCGGCATCTGCTCCTCAAGTCCTGCCTCCTCGATGCGCTGGTCCATCTCCTCGAGCTCCTTAAATAGTATGGTCACCGACCATTAGTCAAAAAGACTAAGTCATTTCCTTCACACCTCGCCCCGTCGCTCTTAGGCACCGAGCGGGAGGAAGAAGCGGAGGACAACAAGGGGTAGCAAAGGTGGAAGCAGGTGACAAGAGTAACTAGCAGTTGTAATAAGTATTGTTATCCTACTCTAGCAGTTCTAAGTAAGTAGTACAAGTAAGTAAAATAGTATTGTAAAAGAAAGAACTGAAAGTACGAGCAGGAAATAAAGTACTGAAAAGTAAGCTATCTATCATCACAGACGTACCTTAACTTATAAAAATACTCATACAAATTTATAAGTTAAGGTTTCCAGGAATTATAACTTATCATATAAAAGAGCCCATACTAATTTATATGATAAGGATCTATGAAGCGTATGCCCTAATATGAATGAATGTTATGATACAATTTATGTAGCAGGCAAGTGCAACTCACACACAACGACTCCGTGATCACATACCTTTAGTTCCCACTTTTCGAGAGCTAGCATCACTCTCAGGTACCGCCGTTGTGGCTACGGCAGCAGCGAAACGGGCGCTTCCGCTTTCTAGGCGGGTATACACACTACCAGGCCAAGACCTCTCCTGTACGCCTCTGTACACTGACAAGTGCACTCTAGAGTCTCTGTGTACTATTGCTAGCTACCTACTAGACTTTTAGGTCGGGTATACGTCTTCAGGGATTGTCTACCTGACCGCAGTATTAAACAACATACTGGCCCTTCCACCCGTACACCTCACCCGAGTCACCGTACTGCCATCGGTGTGACGATTGGCCCAGTACCGCATGACCCACCACCATTTATGCACATGCAAATATTTCATCTCGAGCCTCCAGCTCGTAGGACCAACCTGTCCTGATTCCTCCAACCCTGCCTGGGTGAGCAAGTAAACCAAACACTTCCTTCCAACTCTGCACGGGTGAGCAAGTAGTCAATAAACTCCAAGTCCCTCCAACCCGGCACGAGTGAGTATATAACTCATCAATTCCCTCCAACTCCGCACGGGTGAGCAAGTAGTCAATAGACTCCAAGTCCCTCCAACCCGGCACGAGTGAGAACAAGTACAGTTTACCTAGCCTATTAGGCTACTCTTGCCTACCGGTTATTATACTTAGTGAATTAAGGTTAATCCCAGGACTTCCCAGGGTATGCCCAATGAAGGGGTCTCGGGGGCACTAGGAACCAAGATGGAATTAAAATCCAAAGTTACCTTTCGCAAGGATAATTACTTTTAGTTGATGTCTACTCAAGATCTACATCCAACTCTCATTGTTACTTTAGGACTAACCTAATGACTTAAGGTATCATTATTAGAAGGGCGACGGTCTTCCGCCGACCTCCGCTCAAGTGGTTACAATAAGACTTGCACTTTTACTCTCGTCACTAAGATGACACTAACCACCAGGATTATATTTCCAATCATATTCCCTAGCTCAATTGTCGATATATCCACTGGTGGCCTATAGTATAACCTACCTTTATTATGCGGAGCCCATGACCTAATACCATCCTGAAATCGAACTTCTAATTCCTTGGGCCACTAGACCCCAAATATTTATGCTAGGATGGTATGGACTAATGAAATAAGTGTATTGATTTTCATAATTTCCTAGGTCATTATGCCCTCTAATTAAATCATTGAAATTATTCCCTAGGTCATTTTACACATGAAGTGGTACCATTTAAAATCTACTGACCTAAGGGAATTTTCCTGAGTTGCATATGGGTAAAATATTGTTGTCCACAAGATTTCATTATTTTCCTTTTATTATTTCTACTTATCCCATAATTAATACAAATTCTACATATTTACCATTTTCCAAATGAAGTATGAGAAAGACATAATCCAAAATTCCAAGAAAATTACTGAGAATTTATATCATTAATTCATGACTAATGGCAGAGTTTTATTAACCTCTCTAGTGTAATGGCCTATCAAATTTCATTCTTAAGTATTTATCAAAATGCCATTATTCTAGTTTAAGAATTATCAGTGCATCCAAAAATTCTGAAATAAATCTACAAGACTAATAATACAATTATACAACAGTAGAAATAATTACACAATTTTCTAATATGTAATTCCACCAATTCATGAATAATTACAAAAAGGGTAAAATAGTAATTTCAAGGCATTTGCTCCAATAGTTCTCAAACAGAGATATAAAATTTTCCTAAGTCAATTAAAACATCATTCTTTGACTTGACTGAATTTGGGAATTTCCTTTGGTCAAAATCTATTTTTCCAACTTATTTTCCAAAAAGACCTATATTTTGAAAATTCCAATTAATGGGATTTTTGATCCCAAAAATCCCATAATTAATTCTAGGGGTGAACTTTGCCATAATGAATCACTGGAAGAGATTCCATGATTTTTGGATGCCTCAACTAGGCTAAATACACAATATTTTATTTCTTGTTAATAGCACCCCAAGGCTATAAGTAGCCAACACATGCAAGTGGGTTAACCCAACATGCAATGATCCAAATGTGCTTAAATTTCTACCAAGCACCAATGATGTCCCTAAGGACCTGCCACTAAAATTTGGGGCCATTTGGGTGCTAATAATTACATTTATAACCTTAATTTACTTTTTGATATATTGATAAAAACTATAGGAATTTTATCTCCAAAAATTCCTAAACTTTCGCAGGGGCTAAATATGCCCTATTTACCCACATACCCAAAATTTCAAACTATGTGGACTTCTGGTTTGGCATGGGCATCACTTTTAATTTCTGCCCTAGCCTAGGACCAACCCTAGAAAAAACGACCTACAAGCCAGACCACTGGACCTAAATTATTGATTAAGGTGTCAAATTAAAGCTAACACAAAGGGCTACATTTTTCATGTTCATGTCATCTTCTGTAAATGACTCGAAGTGCACTAAAATTAACATGCAAGCTAACTGTATAAATGTGACAAAAAGGTCACTATTCATTTATTTCATTTCATACATATAATAAAGATTTGCACGAATCTTAAAGCGAATATGGAGGGCATCCCATCATCATCCCCGATGAATCAAGGGCTAGGATTGAATTTCCTGGGCCATTTTGCGGGGCCGTTTCCGGCCAGCTGAGGCGGCGCCACCCCCGGCCAACGGTGCCACCACCTTCACGGTGGTGGTGGCCATCTTTTGCCGGTGATGTGGCGGCGGGAGACGGCGGCGACGGCGATCCCGAGCGGGAGGAATTCCATGGAAAAATCTCTCATTTCTCACATGGCATCGGGCTCAATTGAGCCCGATATCTCTCCTAGTTGATCTAGGAAACTAGTACGGGTAGAGGGGTGGTGAAACGGACCTGAATTGGAGCCCGGCGGTGGTGGTGGTGATGGCTGGCCATGGCCGAGCTGCTCCAATGTTCTCCTGCCCGAATTCTCATTTCTCCACCGTTTTCTCTGCTCCAGCACACGTTCTCCACTCCTCTCGACATTCTGAAGCTGATGGTGGGCTTGGATTTGGCATGGAGTGGTTGTATATGGAGATGTGGCCGAGGTGAGTTCGGTTGGAGCATAGGAAGCTTCACCCCTTTGCTGCCATGTGGTCATCATTCCTAAAAGTCCTCTGGATATTCTTTGGGAGGCCTGCCAGCAAGTCTTGGGGCTGAGGGAAGGGGTCATGTGGCCACCATTCCCTATTTTCCTCCTTCTCTCTCCTCTTTTTGAGTGGTTTCTCCAAAATGCCCCAATGCATGTATTCTCTCTCCTATTTCAGAGGGGTAGGGCTGGTCTTTGACACTTTGGGTTGTCAATGGGTCATCTTTGGTGGGCTTAGCCCAAGGGAAATGGCTTGGGTATTTTTTCCACCTTTTAGGCCTTATGTTGACCAAGTTGACTTTTTTGGGTTGACTTGGTCAACATGATGAGTGGGTTGACCCCACTTGTTGGTCATGAGCCTAATGGCACCACCCAACTTGGATTGGGTCAAGTGGGTGCCCTACTTAAGCTAATTGGGCTTATGAGTGTGGTTTGACCACTTTAGGTCCAAGGTTGACTTGGGTCAACTATGGTCAAAGTGTTGACCTAGTGACATGCCCTAGGGTCCACTTAGATTGTAATTAGGGTTAGGGAAGTGTAGTGGGGTCATAGTGTGGTTAGGGTTCTTATTTAGGCTAGTTTGACCTAGTTTGACTTGGTCCTATAGTGGGCCCCACATGGCTACAACCCACTTCCTAGGGTCAAACCTAGCTAATTACCCTAACACTCACCCCATGTCTAACCCAATCTAAGTTAAGGGGTCTAGAAGTAACATTGGGATGTTACAAATCCTATAAACAAAAAAAATAATTTCGTCCTCGAAATTTAAGTTCGGGTCTACGAGGTTCCACTTGCAAGAAGTAAAAGAAACTTAAAACATAAATTAAAGTATACCCGAAGTAAATAATTCCGGGTGTTGTTCCAACATCAGATCCTCGGCTCCCTGGTGTGCTCTTCCCGTCCATGGTGGGACCACAACACCTTTATAAGGGGAACCTTCTTCTTCCGCAACACTCGATCCTTTGTATCGTCAATCCGGATCGGCTCCAATCGAACTGACCGGTTAGGTGCTATCGGGCTTGCTATAGCGGTAATGTGATGTTCTGGCCGAAGGAGAGCTCTCCGTAATGAAGAGACATGAAAGACGTCGTGCAAGGTCCCCAACTCAGGTGGCAGCTACAGTCTGTAAGCTAAGGGACCGATCCGCTCCAGGATCAAGTCTGGCCCCATATATCGTGGACTGAGCTTCATATGTCTCCGTACCCGAGAAACACTATGCACCGGACGTATCAACAAAATACCTTGTCCCCTACCTGGAACTCCACCTTCCGATGCCGCGCATCGTAATACTTGGCATGTCTACTCCGAGCCTCCAGTATCCGATCCCTGATCAGTTAATTCTGAGCCTCTATATCCTCTATGTACTCTGATCCAAATGCCCCGGGGGTCCATATCCTGAACCCAAGAAAGAGGTGTCCGACACTTCCTCCTGTGATAAGCCTCATGGCTATTATTATAAGAAACCTATTGGAGGTATCAATCCTCTTCAAAATGTACTTTCATTATATTCTGGACTACCCTTATTTCAAATTGTGAGGACTCATTTCCAAGTCTTCCAACATTTACAATCAAATTATTTCTCAATTACACATTAGATTGTAGTCCCTTACGACCAACGATCATTCAAGATATATATAATTCAACGATCTAGTAAGTAGAAGTCTCTTCTATTCACGTCCCACTAGATTATTACTTATCCACCAACATGAACTTATAGTCACCAAAAGAGAATTCAGGCACACTAGACCAACACTATTATGTATAGTAGTTAATCAGTCTTCCGAGATCATGATGCGATGAAAGATTTTTCACTTTGTTTTTTCCCAAATTCAAGACTTATCACGACTCAACCTAAACAGTAATACATAATTCATAGTGTGTTCACCTTTCGAGCATACATCGAGCGATCATTATTGATATTGATGTTCGTACAAATGACTCTCAATCGCTTTTCACATATAGTCTAATTCATAACTTTATAAGTGTATCTTTTCAGAAATGGTGAGGTCTAACACAAATCGATTCCAGCATAAAGAGAATCTTATTAATCACTAATTACTTCTCGTGTGATTTCGCCGTATACGTCTTTGATTATCAAGAACTATATATCATTGTCATGAATCCTCCTAACAGTGATTATAATGGTATCATCGTATGTATCCCGGTTCTTAATGCTATCATAATTAAGGGGTCATATATATGTGTATAATTTTAACTCATCATCCACCCCTTTTCAATTTGTTGAGTCCTTACATTTCAAATGTCATGCCACAAGAAATTAATCTTATTTACCAAAATATTACCTTATTTCAATTCTTAAGTTCCAATACAAGGACTTTTGCTTAATTGAGTCATTCAAGGTTATAGTTCATCATTATGATTAAGTAATCAACTATATCATGTAAGCGTGGATAGTACTAATATTTCATCGTTGTGTTTAATTCTCCAAATCTCAGCCCCTTTTTGAATCAAATAAGGTAGTACTAAATCATGCATAACCATAGTAAAATTTAATCATTATATCCTAAACACAAGACGTTATCTTATCAAGATTTCTGATTATAACTTAAACTATCTCTCAAGTATAATGGTAAGTAAACCATTCAAATTGAAAAGGATTGATTCTTTGAGAGAACGCGCCATCTGTAAATCATCATCGAACACTTTTGTTTTGATTCTTGTAATCATCAGAGTCACATCCACAAGATTATTCTTAGAGTATACATCCTTCAATTTAGTAAGGTTCTTCACTTGATTCTATGTTTGCTGGGGCTACGATACTCTCATTGTTATAGGCGTAATCGTTTAGATATTCTAGCATTTTCACTTCATGAACACTCATCCTATAATAGTTAAGATTTGCGATCATTCCTTCATATTAACATGAGGTTACTTTGTCCTAATATGTATGTTTCCATCTTAATGACTTGTGTATGTCAAGTAGGCACGGGTAGCAGCGATCGATTGTTGTGTTTATTTCTTCCAACCTATGACTGTCAAAGTCACTTTCCTAAGAGCCTTAACTGTACAAAAACCTTTTTAATTATTCTTCTTACTTGAAATGCATCCTCAATTCGCATTGATTCTTCCCGTGGTATATCTGAGTTCCTTAATTATGTGTTACATTGATCGGTTCGAGGTGTTAGAGCATCTTGGAACAAGCTTGTGGAGGCGATAATCAAACAACCCTTAATTGTATGTAAATCCATCTACAACTCATACTGGTCCAAATTTGATCTTTCGAACACAATTTCTTCGGTTTCACGTGTATATGTAAATGACTTATACCGTGTCGGTATTAAGGAAGATCACGAGTGCTCATTAGAATGTGGACCAAGTAGTTACTTATTTCTTTAAACTCAAAATTGGAAAACTTATTGAAGTCTTAAACGGTCTCCCCTTAGTTTCAAGGTTATATATACACATCATTAAGCCACTCTTTATATATCTTTCAAGAAATTAAACTTACTGTTCTCCTTGTTCACTTACTCATATGGTCTTGGAGTAATTATGAGGGTGGAAAGCAATTCTCGAAACATTCTACTTTCCTACTTCATTCGTGAATTTGTTGCGTTCACAACTTGTCGTTAATAGTCTATACCACTTAAGGTAAATAAATAGTGTGAAATTCTTCGAGAGTCCTAACCTTCTAGGAAGAATTGATCATCATATCGGTCATGTATATATATAAACCCTCATCTTTACTTGAGCGATTTTTGAATAAGCCAAGTTTTTAGATCACTATGCTTGCGACACATGCTTTATTAGAGAAGAGCTTAGATAAATTCGAGTCGCTATGAATTTAGCCCTATAAACAAAAGGTTAAGCCCCCATATATTTTGATTAATTTTCCTTTGACATTCACAATGTAGTCATCATGTGCATGTCATAATCCTTAGGGCTAACAATCCTTGGCATGGATTTCCACTTCAGTTGATATGTTATTTACCTTAGGCCTTCAAGGTTATCGTATGACAATATGTTCAAGGTCAACATGTGACCAAACTAGGAAGTGTCTCTTCGAAAATCCGAACTTTTATTCGACCTTTGATATTATCATTGTGGTTGTCTTGACGTAATCAAGTCTTCGGTACAAGGATTAAGCTTACGAGTACCCTACTAATCCACTATAAACTTATGCATCAAATTCTTCTCGAGGCGGTCCTTATCAGTTTGAGTAAGAATTGAGAATATCATTCGATATGCGAAGTAGGGACATCGAGGTTTAAGCCTTAAGTAGGGACTCTGGAATTAAGATCTTTCTTTAATCGATTTGGTTATCCTCGTACCATAACTAATCTACATCCGACGTCGATCCTTGGCCTAAGGTACGACACAAAATCTTCTTGGTAAGTCAAACTAGGGTGGTGTCCCAGTTGGATTGGCCTAACTCATTGCTTAATGGACTGTTTTATGTGACTTTTGCACATGGGCACACCATTGCTTCCGCTGCATAGTTTGTCCGCAAACTAATGCTCGAGCGGGGTGTTCCAATGTTGTGGACTTCTTTCTCATATGATCGTTTGTTCAAGTGATACCAGTTTGTAAGATCTGGTTCCCCCTCTGCGGGCTAACCCGGATCTTATGCCCAGAACCGCCGCCTTACGGTGACACTAACTCACGGGTTAGTCGACACCGCAAGACGTCGATCCTGCCGGCTAGTACGATCATAACCTATTCGGCCAATATGAGAAACAGAAGTAAAGTATATAGTAAACAAAACTACACAAGTCCACAGCCACAGAGTACATATCATATAAAGAAATGATGAGTACATAAATATAGTCCACAATGGGTACAATCAAAAGAGAGAAATAAGGGCTTACGCCCATTACATTATATCAATGAATCTCTCCTCACAAAGCAAAGAGCGGAAGTCTAAACTATCACGGACATCTCGTCCCTCCTGAGGACGCGTTGTAGTAGTAGTAGTAGTAGTAGCCGACATCTGCTCCTCAAGTCCTGCCTCCTCGACGCGCTGTTCCATCTCCTCGAGCTCCTAAAATAGTATGGTCACCGACCATTAGTCAAAAAGACTAAGTCGTTTCCTTCACACCTCGCCCCGTCGCTCTTAGGCACCGAGCGGGAGGAAGAAGCGGAGGACAACAAGGGATAGCAAAGGTGGAAGCAGGTGACAAGAGTAACTAGCAGTTGTAATAAGTATTGTTATCCTACTCTAGCAGTTCTAAGTAAGTAGTACAAGTAAGTAAAATAGTACTGTAAAAGAAAGAACTGAAAGTAAGAGCATGAAATAAAGTACTGAAAAGTAAGCTATCTATCATCACAGACGTACCTTAACTTATAAAAATGCCCATACAAATTTATAAGTTAAGGTTTTCAGGAATTATAACTTATCATATAAAAGAGCCCATACTAATTTATATGATAAGGATCTATGAAGCGTATGCCCTAATATGAATGAATGTTATGATGCAATTTATGTAGCAGGCAAGTGCAACTCACACACAACGAGTCCGTGATAACAGACCTTTAGTTCCCACTTTTCGAGAACTAGCATCACTCTCAGGTATTGCCGTTGTGGCTACGGCAGCAGCGGAACGGGCGCTTCCGCTTTCTAGGCGGGTATACACACTACCAGGCCAATACCTCTCCTGTACGCCTCTGTACACCGACAAGTGCACTCTAGAGTCTCTGCGTACTATTGCTAGCTACCTGCTAGACTTTTAGGTCGGGTATACGTCTTCAGGGATTGTTTGCCTGACCGTAATATTAAACAACATACTGGACCTTCCACCCGTACACCTCACCCGAGTCACCGTACTGCCATCGGTGTGACGATTGACCCAGTACCACATGACCCACCACCATTTATGTACATGCAAATATTTCATCTCGAGCCTCCAGCTCGTAGGACCAACCTGTCTTGATTCCTCCAACCCTGCCTGGGTGAGCAAGTAAACTAAACACTTCCTTCCAACTCTACACGGGTGAGCAAGTAGTCAATAGACTCCAAGTCCCTCCAACCCGGCACGAGTGAGTATATAACTCATCAATTCCCTCCAACTCCGCACGGGTGAGCAAGTAGTCAATAGACTCTAATTCCCTCCAACCCGGCACGAGTGAGAACAAGTACAGTTTACCTAGCCTATTAGGCTACTCTTGCCTACCGGTTATTATACTTAGTGAATTAAGGTTAATCCCAGGACCGCCCAGGGTATGCCCAATGAAGGGGTCTCGGGGGCACTAGGAACCAAGATGAAATTAAAATCCAAAGTTCTCTTTCGGAAGGATAATTACTTTTAGTTGATGTCTACCCAAGATCTACATCCAACTCTTATTGTTATTTTAGGACTAACCTAATGACTTAAGGTATCATTATTAGAAGGGCGACGGTCTTCCGCCGGCCTCCGCTCAAGTGGTTACCCTAAGACTTGCACTTTTACTCTCGTCACTAAGATGACACTAACCACCAGGGTTATATTTCCAATCATATTCCCTAGCTCAATTGTTGATCTATCCACTGGTGGCATATAGTATAACCTACCTTTACTATGCGCAGCCCATGACCTAATACCATCCTGAAATCGAACTTCTAATTCCTTGGGCCACTAGGCCCCAAATATTTATGCTAGGATGATATGGACTAATGAAATAAGTGTATTGATTTTTATAATTTCCTAGGTCATTATGGCTTCTAATTAAATCATTGAAATTATTCCCTAGGTCATTTTACACATGAAGTGGTACCATTTAAAATCTAATGACCTAAGGGAATTTTTCTGAGTTGCATATGGGTAAAATATTGCTGTCCACAAGGTTTCATTATTTTCCTTTTATTATTTCTACTTATCCCATAATTAATACAAATTCTACATATTTACCATTTTCCAAATGAAGTATGAGAAAGACATAAGCCAAAATTCCAAGAAAATTACTGAGAATTTATATCATTAATTCATGACTAATGGCAGAGTTTTATTAACCTCTCTAGTGTAATGGCCTATCAAATTCCATTCTTAAGTATTTACCAAAATGCCATTATGCTAGTTTAAGAATTATCAGTGCATCCAAAAATTCTGAAATAAATCTACAAGATTAATAATACAATTACACAACAGTAAAAATAATTACACAATTTTCTATTATGTAATTCCACCAATTCATGAATAATTACAAAAAGGGTAAAATAGTAATTTCAAGGTATTTGCTCCAATAGTTCTCAAACAGAGATATAAAATTTCTTAAGTCAATTAAAACATCATTCTTTGACTTGACTAAATTTGGGAATTTCCTTTGGTCAAAATCTATTTTTCCAACTTATTTTCCAAAAAGACCTATATTTTGAAAATTCCAATTAATGGGATTTTTTATCCCAAAAATCCCATAATTAATTCTAGGTGTGAACTTTGCCATAATGAATCACTGGAATAGATTCCATGATTTTTGGATGCCTCAACTAGGCTAAATACACAATATTTCATTTCTTGCTAATAGCACCCCAAGGCTATAAGTAGCCAACACATGCAAGTGGGTTAACCCAACATGCAGTGATCCAAATGTGCTTAAATTTCTACCAAGCACCAATGATGTCCCTAAGGACCTGCCACTAAAATTTGGGGCCATTTGGGTGCTAATAATTACATTTATAACCTTAATTTACTTTTTGATATATTGATAAAAACTATAGGAATTTTGTCTCCAAAAATTCCTAAATTTGGCAGGGGCTCAATATGCCCAAATTAGCCACATACCCAAAATTTCAGACTATGTGGACTTCTAGTTTGGCATGGGCATCACTTTTAATTTTTGCCCTAGCCTAGGACCAGCCCTAGCAAAAATGACCTACAAGCCAAACCACTGGACCTAAATTAATGATTAAGGTGTCAAATTAAAGCTAACACAAAGGGCTACATTTTTCATGTTCATATCATCTTCTGGAAATGACTCGAAGTGCACTAAAATTAACATGCAAGCTAACTGTATAAATGTGACAAAAAGGTCACTATTCATTTATTTCATTTTATACATATAATAAAGATTTGCACGAATCTTAAAGCGAATATGGAGGGCATCCCATCATCGTCCCCGATGAATCAAGGGCTGAGATTGAATTTCCTGGGCCATTTTGCGGTGCCGTTTCCGGCCAGCTGAGGCGGCGCCACCCCCGGCCAACGGTGCCACCACCTTCACGGTGGTGGTGGCCATCTTTTGCCGGTGATGTGGCGGCGGGAGACGGCGGCGATGGCGATCCCGAGCGGGAGGAATTCCATGGAAAAATCTCTCATTTCTCATATGGCATCGGGCTCAATTGAGTCCGATATCTCTCCTAGTTGATCTAGGAAACTAGTACGGGTAGAGGGGTGGTGAAACGGACCTGAATTGGAGCTCGGCGGCGGTGGTGGCGGTGGCTGGCCATGGCCGAGCTGCTCCAATGTTCTCCTGCCCGAATTCTCATTTCTCCACCGTTTTCTCTGCTCCAGCACACGTTCTCCACTCCTCTCGACATTCTGAAGCTGATGGTGGGCTTGGATTTGGCCTGGAGTGGTTGTATATGGAGATGTGGCCGAGGTGAGTTCGGTTGGAGCATAGGAAGCTTCACCCCTTTGCTGTCATGTGGTCATCATTCCTAAAAGTCCTCTGGATATTCTTTGGGAGGCCTGCCAGCAAGTCTTGGGGCTGAGGGAAGGGGTCATGTGGCCACCATTCCCTATTTTCCTCCTTCTCTCTCCTCTTTTTGAGTGGTTTCTCCAAAATGCCCCCATGCATGTATTCTCTCTCCTATTTCAGAGGGGTAGGGTTGGTCTTTAAGCTTTGGGTTGTCAATGGGTCATCTTTGGTGGGCTTAGCCCAAGGGAAATGGCTTGGGTATTATTTTCCCCCTTTTAGGCCTTATGTTGACCAAGTTGACTTTTTGGGTTGACTTGGTCAACATGATGAGTGGGCTGAACCCACTTGTTGGTCATGAGCCTAATGGCACCACCCAACTTGGATTGGGCCAAGTGGGTGCCCTACTTAGGCTAATTGGGCTTATGAATGTGGTTTGACCACTTTAGGTCCAAGGTTGACTTGGGTCAACTATGGTCAAAGTGTTGACCTAGTGACATGCCCCAGGGTCCACTTAGATTGTAATTAGGGTTAGGGAAGTGTGGTGGGGTCATGGTGTGGTTAGGGTTCTTATTTAGGCTAATTTGACCTAGTTTGACTTGGTCCTATAGTGAGCCCCACATGGCTACAACCCACTTCCTAGGGTCAAACCTAGCTAATTACCCTAACACTCACCCCATGTCTAACTCAATCTAAGTTAAGGGGTCTAGAAGTAACATTGGGATGTTACAACGTTGCAACCTGCTTTCCCGTGCATTGTGACTTACTTTCCTGGTTATTGTTTTTGGGCAGATTTCTTCCTCCAAGCTAATTTCTTTGGCATTTCTCGCAATGACACGTTGAAACGAGACTGAATTAGCCACAAAATAAATAAATATGAATTTAATTTAATTTCTATTTTATTCAAAGTTATTTTAAGCATTTTATAACGAATATTAAGTCTAAAATTGAGCTAGATAACTTCTTTTTGAAAAGTTATCACACATCCACACTTAAACCTTTACTAGTCCCTAGCAAAGACAATAATTATCATCGAAATTGAGTGAGAGGAAATAGTTATAATACAAACTCATAAGATCCTTCTTCTCCAACATAATTAAAGAAAGATTACTTAAAAGTTTCAAATTCAACCAAATGAGGACTTGTCATACCTTAATGGTTCATAATAATAAAAAATTCACTAGTTTGATGAAAGATAAAGCTCAATTAAACTTTCTAGTGTGCTGTGTGTTATCCTTTAAAATCATTGACTCCTATAAATTGTTCTCAACGAACTTCCTCAATAACTAAGAGAGAATGAAAATAGGCCGAGTCTTTGACTTAACCTCCACTAGAGTTGGTAGTTTAATTTGAAAAGAAATCATGAGGACTTGCAATAGAAATGACCTTGGCTTGGTTATGAGTGAAATGCGTTAGTAAAAGGTATTTTCCTAGTGAATATTCTTAATAACTCTCTCAACTATGAGATTCATTTTTTTAATTAGCAATTTTTTAGTCCGTAGTAGGGATCATTCCAAGTAGGTGTACACACACTCGGGCCACATATCACTACAACTCACACATTATTATTATTTTTCTCTGTAATCATAGTTGAGATCATTCCAAGTATGAATATACATACCTAGGCCACATATTACTATGACACATTTTTTTCTTTTCTTTAAAAGTCATAGTAAAGATCGTTCCAAGTAGGTGTACATATACTTAGGCCACATATCACTACGACTCATAATTATTTTCTTTGAACAATCACCCATAGTTGAATAGTTACTAAGAAATTGCTTTAAGAATGATGGGAAATTATGTATGATACTCAAATATTCAAGCTCTAAGGATAGTAAGTGATCAAATCAAATATAAGTAGTGAGGCACGGGTTGATCAAAGGGAAATACTAATCATTCTTACAAATCAACTAGACATCTCAATGCTTTGGTTTATATCTCGACTCGGTTCATGCTAACTCTTCCATCATTATCTTTAGAAGTCAGTGAGAGTCAATTTTTAGGAAGCAAATTTTTTTAAAGAATTGTGTGGATAAGAGAAATATTTAAGAGAGCTTTTACCCATCTTACTAACTTTCAATCGAAGATTTGAACCATTAAAATGAACTATCATACTAAACAATAATCATCAAATAATATTGAATAACTCATTCGTTAATTATATCGAGAAATAGGATAAACTAAAATTGTTAAAAGTACTCAAGTCTCACTCAATTGGTAAGAGTATGCTACTCCCACCTCCACACGTTTGCCCTTTGCTAGTCCCTAGCAAAGAGACTTCAATATCAAATAAATTTCGTTTAATTTTTTTTTTTTCTAATTAACATATAAAGGGAAGGACAAAATGAAGGACAAAACGAGACTTGAAATTTAAATACTCCCCTAAGAATTGGAGTGTCTGCATGAATGTCCATTACTTAGTGTCTCGATGATGTACTCAATGTACTCTGTTATGGAATCTCCTTCCACAATCCTATCTCTTAAATATACCCTGCATGAAATATACCCTCAACATGCTCACCGATTAGGAAATGAGATGTAATTATGTTGGGCACCACATGTATCATCAAGAGTAACCAAATATATTACTACTGCATAATCATTCTTGTAAACATATTGACCTAAAGCATCCTTAAACTTTCGAAAGCATTTAATAGAAATGTAATACAGTTAGACTAGACAGAATCATAACCACACATAACATCATTAAGCAGAATTCAGATAATAACTCAGCATATCATAGAATTAAAACTCAGAATTAAACACACCTCACAAAATTACAGAATTTAAAGGATGGTTCTGCATAACACATAGTTAAAATACCACAATCTAATGGCAATACATCATGACAACAATGAAATTCCCTAATAGCATCAGAGTCTAACACGAAATAGGTAGCCGAACTAACCATCATAAAAGAAATATACTGTCAAAAGGAATAAACTTGTCATCATGCAAAATTATGAGTGCAACGCTAATTAAACAAGTGTCCAAAATAGAGCAATAGAGAATATATATAAATCTATGCAGGTGCAAACTATGTATCAAACAAAAAGAACTATGCACCCCCTTCGTCTGCCTCATCATCTTCAATATCTTCAGCCTCCTCTTCCGTGTCTTCATCCTCCTCTTCTGCGTCTTCATTGTCGTCATCCTCATCCTGTTCTTTAGCTTTCGTTAACGTTGGATCGACCCTCGACCCATCAAAAGTCAGGAGGTGTTCGTCTTTGTCAAACTGGGACTGCAGGGCAAATTTAGGCACTGGTACTGGGATCTGAGCCTTGCATATAAGCTTGGCTTGATTCTCACAAATGTAATCCAGTCGGGAATTGAAGTAAACAAATTGGCAACGATGATATGCCTTCATGTACTCAAGTTGCTCGCTCATTGCGTCGGGATCCACACCGTGGTCAACTGACGGAATATCAATGTGCTTAGGGGTCGCGGCCGAGGCCTTTGCAGATTTGGCGGCACCCACTACCTTCAACTTGCCTTGCTTCTGAGGAGGTTCAAATGCCACCTTGATGTGCACATTCACTACTGTTTCGATGATATGGCGATCCACTTGATTTACCAAGTCACCCTCACCCTGCTCAACTCCTATTGTGCGACAAAGCTTGGTGATAGTGGTAGGGAACCAAATATGCTTCATCTTCTTATCATTCACTTTCTTCCAGATGAGACTAGAGATGATCCGCCCCACATTTATCTTTATTCCTTTTATGATGCAGTAGATGAGTGCAATTCTGTCTAGCTGGACGTGATTTAAATGGCGTGTGTGCAAAAGACTCGCATTAATGAAATGAAGCAAAACCTTTACTTCCCTTGATAGACAAGTTGATTTTAGCGCGTTCTCCTTAGTATTCACCCAGTCTGGACCTAACGCTCCACAAATCACTGTCGTCAACTCCTCCTTAGGTACAGTTTTTAGAACTGAGGCATGATCTGGGATAACATCATTGTCTAGATCAAAAAATGTGTTGATCGCTACAGCAGAGAAATCCACATTCTTCCCTCGTACAAATACTTTCCCCCTTTCTGTGACTGGTGCGTTTGCATAAAACTCATATACCCAAGGTAAAATTGCCTCCATCCTCGGGTGATACAACGTTTCCCAGCCCATAGCCTTAATTTGCCCCACGTATCCTATACTCTAGCCCCATTTCTCCATCTTGAAACCTTTTTCGTAAATGGGCGGTATGGATTGGAGGGAATGAAACCTTTGGGTGGCCTCCTCACTCAGAAATTTCTGGTTTTTTCGCACAATCTCTTCCCTTTACCCTTCTTCTTGGAAGCCATAACAACCCACAAAATCTGAACCCATAACTAAAGCAAAAATGAAGCAATGCACTACTCTACTGGACTTGGGGTTTAGGAATATACCTTTAGAGGCTTGTGAAGTCGAACCTGTGCCGCCGGCGGTTGCCGCAAGCCGCAGGAAAGCCGTAAGTCTCAGACCACCATGCCACGCTGTCATCAGAATCTAAACGTTCCTCCCTTCGAAACCAACGGCTGCTCACCCGCTCCCATCGAAGCCGATCACTGGCGCTATCTTCCCCGCGAGCTTCCGTATCCCGTACCCTAGAAAGATTAAAGCCTTGCCGCCCCAATGTCACCGTTCGTAGCTCGCGCAGCCTCCGGAAATGTCACCGGCGAGCATAAAGATCGGCCTAACTCTGGAATTGCACCCGCCGCTCCTCCGCCCGCACCCCCTTGATGCTCGCGAATGGCTAGGGCAGGAAGATGAAAGATCGGGAGAAAAAGTAAGGCTAGCCGGTAAAAAGGAATCCATGCGGTTTGTATGTCTGAACTCAACCGGTTGGGCAGGTAACAATGACCGGTCCGGCCGATTCGCAGGATTTATCAGAAGAAGTGGCAGAGAATGAAAGGTTGCAACCTCCTGTTTGAACGTTGTGACTTCTTGACTTTGGTATACATGGAGCCGGTTCAAATGAACTGAACCGGACCGGATTCCAGTATCCCCCCCATTGCAAGACAAAAAACAAAAAGTCGCAACCTCCTTCTGTCGCGTTGCAACTTCTTGAGTTCGGCCTACATGGCGCCGGTTCAAACAGACCGAACTGGACTACGGTTCGGTTCACTCCTTCACATCCAAACAGCAAAATAAAGGTCGCAACCTGGTATTTTTAGGTTGCAACGTACAATTCAATATGAAAAATTCTGATTGCTCCACGATTTTCGATCAAACGATATAAACATAATGATTTTGGTATGTCATGTGTGATGCTGATGATATAGACATAAACAAACGTACCATTTTTTTATTCATTATTTTTAATTATTATTTATAAACTAATTAAACAAACAAACAACACTAACAGACGATGGGTTGCCTCCCACCATGCGCCTAATTTACCGCCCCGGCAGGACGGTACTAACTTAGAGAAATCTTACGCACGACGCCACCCGGTCATCATCATCTTTCAGACATAACTTAAGTCTCTCGTCGTTAACTTTGAATTCAGACTCGTAACTCTCATTAACGATGGTCACTGCACCATACAGATGCATTTTAACTTTAAATGGCCCCAACCACCTCGACTTGAGTTTTCCGGAAAATAACTTCAGACGGGAATTGAATAAAAGGACAAGTTTGACCGGCTCGAAGTGTTTTTCCTTAATGCGTTGGTCGTGCCACTTCTTTGTGCGCTCCTTATAGATCCTCGAGTTCTCGTAAGCTTGCATCCCAAGTTCCTCGAGTTCATTTAGTTGCAGTAATCTCTTCTTACCGGCGTCCCAAAAATCATAATTTATTTTCTTACTTGCCCAGAATGCCCGGTGTTCTAATTCGAGTGGTAAATGACAAGATTTTCCGTAAACTAAATTATACAGGGTTAATCCGATGGGAGTTTTGAACGCAGTCCGGTATGCCCATAATGCATCGGTCAGCTTTTGCGACCAGTCTTTCCGATTTATGCTCACTGTTTTCTCTAAAATCTTTTTTATCTTCCTATTTGATACCTCCGCTAGTCCATTTGTCTTAGGGTGATAAGCGAGTGTGACCTTATGGGTGACCCCATATTTGTTTAGCAACGAGGTGAATTGATGATTGCAAAAATGACTTCCCCCTGTCGCTAATGATCGCCCTAGGTACCCCGAATCGATTGAATATGTGATTTCTTAGAAAATTCAGGACTACCTTGCCATCATTCTTAGGTGTTGCGATCACCTCTACCCATTTAGATACGTAATCAACTGCCAATAAAATGTATAAATTACCACTTGAATTGACGAACGGACCCATAAAATCCATTCCCCAAACATCAAATAATTCGACCTCTAAGATGATATTAATTGGCATTCCCTCGATCTTTCTTAAATTCTCACACCGTTGACACCTATCACATTGTTTAACAAATTCATTAGCGTCACGAAATAAATTAGGCCAAAAGAATTCGGCCTCTAATACCTTCATTACAGTCCTCGTTCCCATGAAATGGCTTCCGTACGGCGAGCTATGACACTTCTCTAATATCGATTTTGTTTCAACCTCTGGCACGCATCGCCTCACCACTCTATCAGCTCCAATTTTAAACAGATAAGACTCTTCCCAAAGATAGGAGAGTACCTAGTGTAAGAATCGCTTCCTTTGTTGATACGACAAGTCAGACGGTAGAATATTACTCACTATGTAATTTACGTAGTCAGCATACCAAGGTGGGGTACTATCATGAATCGCTAAAACCCTCTCATCCGGAAATCTTTCATCAATTTCTGGATTATATGATGATCGTGTAGACTCTATCCTTGACAAGTGGTCCGCAACAAGATTATCAGTTCCTTTCCTATCTTTAATCTCTACGTTGAATTCTTGTAAAAGAAGCACCCATCTAATTAATTGGGGCTTAGCGTCCTTTTTGTCCATGAGGTAACGGATCGCAGCATGGCCCGTATAAATCGTGCTCTTTGTGCATAAAAGATACGATCTAAATTTCTCGAAGGCGAATACTACCGCTAGTAATTCCTTCTCCGTAGTTGTGTAATTTATTTGAGCATCAATCATGGTCTTACTAGCGTAGGCTATCGTTTGAAACACTTTCTCTTGAACCTGTCCTAAGACAACTCTAACCGCGTAATCGCTTGTGTCACACATTAGGACGAACGACTCCTCCCAATTATGAGTTGTCACGATAGGTGTTGTGGTCAACCGATGTTTTAAAGTGCTGAATGCGTTTAAACATTCCTCGCTCAACTGAAATTTTACATCTTTTTCTAGTAGTCCACTCAATGGTTTTGCAATTTTTGCGAAGTCTTTAATGAATCTTCTATAGAAGCTTGCATGTCCTAAGAAACTTTGCAACATTTTCACATTATTGGGTGGTGGCAGCTTCTCAATCACATCTAATTTCGTTTTATCAACACCTAAACCATTCCTTGACACATGATGACCAAGCACAATACCCTCTCGTACCATGAAGTGATACCTTTCCCAATTCAGTACAAGATTAGTTTCGACACAACGCGATATCACTTTTTCCAAACAGGCTAAACATGCATCAAAAGAACTACCGAAGATAGAGAAGTCATCCATGAAAATTTCAATATCATGGTCCATAATATCAGAGAAGATAGCAATCATGCATCGCTAAAAAGTGGCAGGTGCATTGCATAAATCGAATGACATTCTTCTAAATGCAAACGTTCCGTATAGACACGTGAAGATGGTCTTCTCCTGATCCTCCGGGAATACCGTAATCTGATTATACCCTGAATAACCATCAAGAAAATAGAAAAAATCATTGTCTGCTAGCTTATCTAGCACTTGATCAATGAAAGGCAAAGGGAAATGATCTTTTCGTGTAGCCTTATTCAGCTTTCGGTAATCCATACAGATACGCCACCCAGTAATCATTCTAGTCGATACTAGCTCTTCCTTCTCATTCCGTACTACTGTCATCCCTCCCTTCTTTGGCACACATTGCACCAGAGATACCCACGAGCTATCCGAGATAGGATATATGATCCCTGCGTGTAACCATTTAATAATTTCCTTCTTTACTACTTCCTTCATTGGTTGAGTAAGACGACGCTGGGGTTCGATCGATCCCGCAGAAGATTCTTCCAAAAGAATCTTATGCATGCATAATGAGGGGCTAATCCCTCGGATATCCGCTATGGTCCAGCTTATGGCCATTTTAAATTGAGAGAGCAATTCTAAAAGCTTTTGACGTTGATCAGTTGATAATTTAGAATTGATGATAATCGGCAATGTGTTATTTTCGCCTAAATATGATACATGAGATGGTCCGTGAGAGGCTTCAACACAAGAGTCGGCGGACTAACAATAGAGTGCTTGTCCGCCAATGTCTTGTCCGACATCTCAGAGGGTTCCGGTCTCCTAACGAAAGCCACTTGCGCCTCAAATAATTCTAGGTAATCTCGAATGTTCTTTTCATCATCTGAAGTCTCCTCGTGCATCAAAAATCGGGTCAACACACGTCATCTTGCCCTGTGAATTTATTATTCAAATTATATTCATGAATTGAAATATTATTTATCGCCTCCACATGATCTTCTTGACTCCGGGGGAATTTCATAGCTTTAAGTACATTAAAAGTGATTTATTCATCGTTAACTCGCATGGTCAACTCCCCTTTCTGTACGTCTATCAATGTTCTACCGGTGGCTAGGAATGGTCGTCCTACTATAATGGGCACCTCTCTATCATCTTCCATATCTAGGACAACAGAGTCCGCTGGAAAAATAAACTCGTCCACCTTAACTAACACATCTTCAACTATCCCCTTTGGGAACGCGAGGGTTCTATCGGCTAGTTGCAAAGTGATGGACGTCTTGGAGATTTCTCATAAACCAAGCTTCCTATAGATAGAATATGGCATTAGGTTGATGCTCGCACCTAAATCACATAAGACCTTACCCTCAAATTGGTAACCTATAGAGCACGGTATGGTGAAACTTCCCGGATCTTTTAATTTGGGCGGGAGTTTCTTCTAAAGTATAGCGCTACACTCCTGAGTGAGTTCCACCATCTCATGTGTTCCAAACTTCCTCTTTTTAGATAAAATGTCTTTCATAAACTTCACGTAGCTTGGCATTTGCTCTAATTCTTCCGCGAAAGGGATTTTGATTTGCAGTTTGTTAAATATTTCAATAAATTTCTGAAATTGTTGATCGAGTTTACTCTTTTTTAACCGTTGTGGAAATGGCGGTGGTGGATAGACTTTTATGTTATCAGTCTTAGTTTTATCTTCAGTGATAGGTTCTCTCTTAGTCTCTCTAGATACCTCTTCTATATCTTCATTTCTATTATCATTTTCTTTTAACTTCTCGTTCGCGGCACTAGGGCCAACACTCTCCAATTCTTTTTCTTCGACAACTTGATTCTCACTCTCATTTACAGTACCACCTACTAACTCTTTACCACTCCGTAAGGTGACAGCCTTGCAGTGAGGATTATCTCCCTTCGGATTTGTAGTTGTATCTGTAGGGAGTGAACCTTGGGGCATAAGACTCAAAACATTAGCGATTTTTCCTAATTGAGTTTCAGTTACACGCAATGAGCCTTCTAGACTAGAAATGCGAGTATCCCTCTTTTGCATAGATTCTATAAGCAATTCATCCTATAATTTTCTAGATGACCCTTATTGATTGTAATTATAATTTTGGGGTGGATAAGAATTTGAATTGAATCCGGGTGGGTGTGTCATTCCCAAATTATTCTTCCACGAAAAATTGGGGTGATTATGCAAATCTGGATTATAATGAGTTGGGAGTGCATTATGACTATTATGATTCATGTATCTCGGTTGCCCTCCTATGTAGTTAACCTCCTCATTACTACTAATGATTTGCTCTACAGTGAGTGGGGTATTCATATTAATTGGAGGATCAACTATACTATTCACTTGTTGGTTCATTTGCCCTTTATTTTGATTTAAAGTAAAAGCATCTAACTGCTTATTCATTGAGTTGAATTGTGCGGTAATTTGTGTAGCGAAAGAAATGAGTTGATCAACTTGGTGTACACCTCCCATAGACGAAGAACCTTGGCACTCAAATAAATGATAATTATTTGAAGACAGATCCTCTAAAATTTCATACGCATCATCGGGATATTTGTTCATAAGCGATCCTCCTGCAGCTCCATCTACTTTGATCATAGTAGATGTCTCGAGGCCATTGTAAAAGGTCCACACATGTTGGTGTATGGTTAGGACATGGTGTGGGCACTTACGCAGTAGTTCCTTAAATCTTTCCCATGCGTCATAGAGCGTATCTCTGTTCCCTTGCATGAATGTAGATATGTCGCGCATAAGTTTGGCAGTTTTCGATGGAGGAAAATTTTTAGCTAAGAATTTCTCTATCAGAGTTGCCCAAGTAGTGATGGAACCATTGGGCAGAGAATTCAACCAATCCCTTGCTTTTCCTTCCAAAGAAAATGGGAATAACCTAAGTTTTATAGCTTCCTCAGATGCGTCATTGATTTTGAATGTGTCGCATATTTCAATGAAGGTCCTTAAGTGAGAGTTCGGGTCTTCATTGTTAAGGCCACCAAACTTATTATGTTGAACGAGTTGCATTGTCGTAGAGTCTATTTTGAAGTTGTTCGCTTCAATTGTGGGTCTAGTAATACTAAACTGCAATCCTCCCCGTAAGGGCATATTATAGTCACGACAAGTTCTTCTATGTTCAACTAGATGACCTTTTTGATCTACCTGACCTCCTAAATCCCGACCTTCTTGATGATTTTCATTTTCAGCGTTATGATTATTTTGATCCATTGTTAAAGAACTGCTATGTCCTAAACGAACCGCTCTCTTATTCCGTCTACACGTTCGTTCGATTTTAAGGTTTAAAGGCAATAGTTCCGGTGATCGATAACGAGACATGCACTAATGACAAAGCCAATATTAATAAAAAACATCAATCAAAAGAAAACAAAACAAGGTTACAAACTTGAACTCTAAATACTTAGGGTTCACTAAAATCGCAAGAAATAAACACTAAATACGTCGCGCCTCCCCGGCAACGGCGCCATAAACTTGGTACGCCTGAAATAGGTATGTGTATTGCACGCAAGTGCATGTGCCGATTCAAGTAATAAAGAGTGAATAAAGATCGTTCTCACGGAGATATATTAGATTTAGTGCTTGCAAATACCAGCTACGCATTTTCTTTAAATCCAAGCAAATAAAAGTGATGATTTGGAAATATTAAGAACTATAAAGAGAACTACTAATTAAAACAAACTACGGATCTTAGAGAAAATATTTGTGTTACCAGTTATGAGAGATAATCTTGTACCGTGATTTCCTAAGTCTAGTGCGATGAACATATAAATGTGACCTTGTGAAAACGCATGGTGAAACGTATTGCAACGATTTTAAAATAGAGATATGTATCTCTCGATATCGGAAATCCCTAGCCCACTATCTCCCCTTGGGTGGAATAGGAAATCGAACTAAGAACGAAAACCAAAGTTGTTAATATCAAGAGAAAATCTCTTTCTCTCTTCAAATACTATATCGAATCTATGATGCACACACGCAACTTCTCTCTCAATTTATGAAGCGTAGTAAAAAGATGAAACTTTGGCCACAAGTTTCATAATAAAAGATCATAAACTCAATAAAGAACATTCACAAAGATAAAAAAAATTAGAGAATAGTCATCACACACAACTTAGTACTCTCATAATACAATATTAGAGGAATTATTTCATATCGATGGAAGAAAACCGCGAAATGATTGGAGAGATCTTACAATACATGACGGATTTAACGATTAAACGTTGCAGGATTTTCCTTCCGAAGTCGCTCGCTCGATCAGCCCAAGAATCCGTCGTCTTCTTTGTTCTAGCCGTCTTCTTCAATGGAGGATTTTCACAAACCCTAGATGAAGAACTCTTGATTTCCTCTCCTTGTCTATCTTAGAATGACTTGGAATCCATGATATTGTGGAGATTTTGCCTCTTAAAAACGTAGTCACCCCTTTGGAAAGAAGTACCTTTCCACCCCCGAGAGGATCTCCTCATCCAGGCTCTCACTAGCTGGTTGGGTCGAATGTGCCTCGGGGAGAGCAAGTCCCACCCCTGAGAGGATCTCCTCACCCAGTCCCTCACTCGCTGGTTGGGTCGAATGTGCCTCGGGGAGAGCAAGTCCCACCCCCGAGAGGATCTCCTCATCCAGGCTATCACTAGCTGGTTGGGTCGAATGTGCATCGGGGAGAGCAAGTCCCAACCCCGAGAGGATCTCCTCATCCAAGCTCTCACTAGCTGGTTGGGTCGAATGTGCCTCGGGGAGAGAAAGTCCCAACCCCGAAGAGGATCTCCTCATCCAAGCTCTCACTAGCTTGTTAGGTCGAATGCGCCTCGGTGGAGAGAAAGTCCCAACCCCGGAGAGGATCTCCTCATCCAGGATCTCACTAGTTGTTGGGTCGAATGTGCCTCGGTGGAGATCAAGTCCCAACCCCCGAGTGGATCTCCTCATCTAGGCTCTTACTAGTTGGTTGGGTCGAATGTGCCTCGGGGAGATCAAGTTCCCAACCCTAGAGACGGTCCTGCTGTCCAGGCTCTCATTAGCTGGCAGGGCCGGTTGACCTCTCGGGGAGGCTAAGTCCTTTTTGCTCCGAGATGGTCCCGCTGTCAGGCTCTCACTAACTAGCAGGGCCGGTGGTACCTCTTGTGGATGCCCGCGTCCTCTTTGCTCTGAGATGGTCCCGCTGACAGGCTCTCACTAGCTGGCAGGGCCGGTGGTACCTCTCGTGGATGCCCATGTCCTTTTTGCTCCGAGACGGTACCGCTGTCAGGCTCTCACTAGCTGGCAGGGCCGGTGGTAACTCTCGTGGATGCACATGTCCTTTTTGCTCTGAGACAGTCCCGCTGTCAGGCTCTCACTAGCTGGCAGGGCCAGTGGCACCCTTCTCGTGGATACCCATGTTCTCTTTGCTTCGAGACGGTCCTGCTGCCAGACTCTCACTAGCTGGTAGGGTCGGTGGTACCTCTTGTGGATGCTTATGTACTTTTTGCTCCGAGATGGTCCCACTATCAGGCTCTCACTAACTGGCAGGGCCGGTGGTACCTCTCGTGGATGCCCATATTCTCTTTGCTCCGAGTCGGTCCAGCTGTCAGGCTCTCACTAGCTGGCAGGGCCGGTGGTACCTCTCGTGGATGCTCATGTCCTTTTTGCTCCGAGACGGTCCTGTTGTCAGGCTCTCACTAGTTGGCAAGGCCGGTGGTACCTATGGTGGATGCCCATGTCCTTTTTGCTCCGATACGGTCCCGCTGCCAGGCTCTCACTAGCTGGCAGGGCCAGTGGTACCTCTCGTGGATGCCTATGACGGTCTCGCTGCCAGGCTCTCACTAGCTGGCAGGGCCGAAGTATCTCTCGTGGAGGCCCAGTCATTTTCACTCCGAGACGGTCCCGCTGTCCAGGCTCTCACTACCTGGCAGGGCCGGTTGACCTCTCAGGGAGGTTAAGTGAATTCTACCCGGAGGGGATCTCGTCACCCAGGCTCCCATTAGCTGGTATAACAGGTTAACCCCTCAGGGAGGTTAAGTGAATTATACTCGGAGAGGCTAAGTATCCTTTTGATCGTGCAAGAAAATTATACTCAGTGAATATGTTGGGTTGGATGTTTCTTTTTGAGCTTGTGTCAACCTCGAAAAGAGCGGGGATTGCGTATAACCCCGTATTCGCAGACTAGGGTCCTCCCGGCAGGCACATGACCAGCTATGAGTTTTTAAGGTTTTGAAGAAGTTTTGCACTCTCGGTGTCCAATTTAGGCCTAACCCTTGTAATATACTAGTAGGGGGAGAAAAAATCTACCTCTCCCTCCGGCCCCTTTTAGGGGGCGGGTGCGGCAAGATGGTTGGCACCCGCCCCAGCTTGCTAGGTGCGAGGTGGGAGCAGCGGGACTGGCTGGAGGCCAAGGTCCCGCCCCCTGCACCATATCCCTGGGTAGGGCAAGACCGGCCTATGGCCTCTCGCCCCGGGCGACTAGCTCGCGGGGGCGAGACCGGCCTGCGGCCTCTCGCCACAAGGAGCTAGCTCGTGGGGGGCGAGACCGGCCTGCGGCCTCTCGCCCCGGGCGGCTAGCTCGCGAGGGCGAGACCGGCCTGCGGCCTCTCGCCCCGGGCGGTTAGCTCTTCGGCGGGGTTCACCTGCTCGCCTCGGGTATCCGGGGGTAGGGGCATGGCTTAGCCTCCGTTCCCCCTGGACCTCTTTTGGCCATGCTTTTACCGTTGTGCCCTCGGGGTGGAATTACCCCTTTACCCCCCGGTGTGGATGTTTTCTATTGGCTCAGATCACATTTGTCTTAGGGGTATTTCTTACTTTTTGGTCCCCCGGGCTTGAGAAAACTATAAATAGACCCATTTGAGTACCTTTGGAGGGATGCGTTTCTTGGGCTTCCTCCTCCTTAGCCTTCTTCTTGGTTGAGTGAGAGAGTTCTCCATGGTACCCAACTCAGTCATTAGTGAAGGAGGGGAAGTGCTCTTGTGACCTTCCGGGTGTGTGGTGGGCCCTCCACGCTAGAGCCGAGGGTCTGTTCCTTGTTTCCCAAGTCTTTGGTCCGTAACGTTCCCCGAGTGTAGTAGGTGTGAGGTCACCCCTCTTTTGGGATCCCGAACTCCACGAGAGACCAAATTTTTGGTTTCAACACTCGAATATATAAACATTTTTTGTTTAGAAATCTTGATTTTCAATTAGTTACTTTATAGATTTCATTTTTACCGCGCGCTCGCACACACGTGCCCGCGCTCGAGCCCGCGCGCCCTCACCTGAGCGCGCCCGTGCGCCTGCCGCGCCCCCGCCCGCGTGCCCGCTGCGCTCCCTTTTTGGGGTGATTTCGGGCCTCTGGGTGGGTGCTGCTTGTGCGCGACTCGTTCGGTCGGTTAAGCTTCCCTTCGTGTCTTTGGTCAAAATCTTCCCGGTTTGACTTGAAAAATTCAGGAGAAATACCATATAAGTCTCGAGTGAGCCGCAACAAGAATGATCATGTGCATTTACATTGAAAGTGACTACTTTAGATGAAACTTTCTTTATAATGCGCCAATGACATAAATAATGTCTGCTCTCATAGAATACTTTCTGTATAGCAACAATCATTGCTTGATTTTGATGAGTAAAAATGTTTACTTGCTATCACCAATAAATTTCAAAAATGCCTGAAACATCTAAGTAAATGTTTTAATTATTTCCAGAGCAAAGAAAAACTATAACAGTCCCGACATTTTGTTAGTGATGATTTACAGTCACAAATGTCGCACAAGCAATGTTGTATGTATTCATCCACGCCTATTCATCAATTAAGTACTATTTAAAGTTATCACATTGTCAAAATAATAATAGTCGATTTTTCCTTGATCGTCAATGCATACAAAGTTAGATAATCAGTTCAAATCGTCAATTTGAAAATCAAATGAAAACATACTATCATCACAATGGCGTTCCTTCAACAATTGTAGAAGTTCCGAAGCATCACCAACATCAATTAGCAAATTTTTGCTATTCTTTCAAAATCAATGAAAATGTATGCATCCTTTCTTTATAAACATACATTCTGGCAACCTGACTACATTGACAATACATGTTTATGCACCAATACTTCGTATTCCCGCTTCTATCATTGTCTTTAATACACCACCCACATCTTCCGGGTCACATCTATTTGAGCGGAGTAAATGTTATTCGAATGCATCACATGAGAGATAACTACGTTCTTCTACAAAATTTTCAACAATCAAGTATTTACCTTTTCTGTTAACATTGAATACTATGAAATCCAGATATTTAGTGATCAATAATTTATACGTCGAAATTTAACTTTGAAAGCCCGAGAGCTTTCTTTTTTACCTGATATGGAGGAATAAAATTTTCAGGCCTTTAAAATCTTCGTGTAACATAGTATATACTCGTTTTGAATATTGAATCTCCTTTTGTAAGTATAGCTACAATACATTTCATAGGCATCATTTTCCCAAAACATTGCTAGACCCATAAAATCTCACAATTGTAGGAAATCATAAATGCTTCCCTGGAATTTCTATTTTGATATCCAAATGAGAAAGAACTATCTCCAAGAAGATCACACACGCTTAACCAGAATATAAGTTATGATATCTTGGCAAGCATAATTGCTAGCCCAATATAACATAAATGCTCGCCAGAGAAAATGTTTTGTTTATGATATTCGAGCGCGCAAAAGAGACCTCCTGAGATATCATTTTTGATACCCCAACGTGCAAAAACAATCTCTTGAAAGATCATAAATGCTTGCCTGAGGTATCATTTGAATGATCATCTGGAAAAAGAAAATGATTGCAAGATATTTTCTTACTCAAAATATAAACACACAAGGTTTAGAGATCTCAAATCTTTTGTAATTATGACAAATCTCAAATCTATTGTAATGTTTAGAGCTCAATGGACAAACTCTTCCTTAGAAAACTAATGAATGTGCCTGACAAAGTGATAATCATCAATTGTCTGGCATGAATATGAGGGACACTATGGATCACCTAATACACTCCTCCATGTTTACGACGGACTGGTCTTGAGCATTCGTGTCGCAATGCGAAGCGAATGTCATTCAGAAATAGAATAGTCTCAGAAGCTTATATTTCTATTTTGCTTTTGTTGCGGATCCCTCGAGACTCCGGTAGATCGGACTAAATTGAACTGTCTTAGCCTGAGAGTGGTCGAGCGCGCAAACACTCACAGAGAAAGGGAAAACTGATAGATTTTTTTTTAACCTGTATAACCTGTCAACTAGGTGAAAAACCGCGTGGTCGGATATGTGCCAATCAAACTTTCACTAGATCTGAGCACTGTTACAGAGCTTTTTCATGAACTCAAGGGCGATAGGTCGCCTCTCGTTACATTTATTAGGGAGAGATAGAGAGTTGGGCTCGGAGGGTGACATGCCACCTCCCACGAAGCCATGCACTTCTTCTTGTGTTGTGGGGGACGAACTTGTTGTGCTTTGAAGCATTCTGTTGAGGCTCAAAAGCAGGAGCGACCCGCTTTGCTCATCCCCATTCTGTGTCTTGGAAGTTTTTGCGGCACGGTTTGCGCTCCTTATCCTTTGTGGTTGTCTCTTGTTGTGTTGAGAAGAGCCTGGGATGGTGTCTTGTCGGTCGTTGAAGCGATTGTCCTTGAGCGCGCCAGACACTTGCTGGTGTAGAGCGCATGGAGCGCTTTCTGGCGGAAAGCGCAAGGAGTGCTTGCTGGCAGAGAGCGCGCAGAGCGCTTGCTGGTAGAGATGGCGCAAAGCGCTTGTTGGCGGAGAGCGCACGGAGCGCCTGCTGGAGGAGAGCGCGCGAGGAGCTTGTTGGAGGAGAGCGCGCGGGGAGCACGTGGAAGTTGGGTGCGAGAAGGTGCGTAAGTGGGCGGCGTGTGCGGGAGCGCGCGAGGAGGAGGTGCAAGGAAGAGACGCACACGGGAGCGCGGAAGGAAGAGACGCGCGCGGGAGCGCGCAATTAAGAAACATGCGCGGGAGCGCGCAAGAAAGAGACGCGTGTGAGAGCGCACAATGAAGAGATGTGCTCAGGTGCGTGTAAGGAAGAGACGCGCAATGAAGAGGCGCGCGCTGGAGCGCGCTAGGAAGAGAAAAGGAGGAGAGAGAAATTCGTAAGAGGAGGAGAGAGAAAATCCGTAGGAGGATTTTCTGACGGAGGAAAAGATGGAAAATGAATAGGAATGAGTCATATTTATATATTTCGAGAGGGGCAAGCCGGTAATTTCCCCCCGTAACCACCGGCCGGACAAATAGGATTGCTCCGTTTAGAGCACACGGATCTCCATATTTACTCAAAAGACGGATCCTCTGTAACAACCCGGGTTTAGGCCAACTGGGCCGCCCCACGGCGTTGTCGGCCTACCAGCAACCCGGCTTGAGGCCTAACCCGCTCGGAGCACAGCGCCGCCCCACGACACCACTGGTAGTAAGCCTAAACATCAAGGCCTGCAGGCTCAATGCACCTCAACCAAATCACTGTGCCTGTTTCTCAACAACAGTAGGTTGTTTCCATGATCATCACCAGCTGTAGCTCAGTTGGTGATGAGAAGCGGTTGGAAGACTTTCTTATCATGGTTGCGGGTTCGCAGCTCAGTTGGTGATGAGAAGCGGTTGGAAGGCTTTCTTATCAAGGTTGCGGGTTCGAAATCCCATGGCAACAACCTACTGTTGCTAAGAAACAGGCACAGTGATTTGGTTGGGGTGCATTGGGCCTGCAGGCCTTGATGTTTAGGCTTACTACCAGTGGTGTCGTGGGGCGGCGTTGTGCTCTGAGCGGGCCAGGCCTCAACCCGGACTGCTGGTAGGCCGGCAATGTCGTGGGGCGGCCCAGTGGGCCTAAACTCGGGTTGTTACATCCTCCCCCAGGCGGTTACGGGTTCATCGGAAAAGCACCCGCCCCTCCTGCGATGGGAGGGGTGGCCGGCAAGGTCGGTGGCCGGAAACGCCACCTGCTGCGGGCGGTGAGGGAACTGCCCTATGCTGGGCGGTGGTTGGACGGGCGGCGGAAAATGTCGCTCGTCCTGGGCGGCAAAGGAGCAGGACGTGCGTCAAAAATCGCCACCCGTCCTGGGCGAAACGAAGGGGGGAACGGGCGGCAAAAATTCTGCCCGTTCCCGCTGGCAGGGACGCTGCCCCTGAAAGGGGGCGGTGGCTGGACAGGCGGCAAAAATTGTCGCCCGTCCAGGGCGAGCGAAAGGGGGTCTGTTAAGGGAGTGGCCGACTGCAGGAATTCGCCCCTTACAGGGGCGGTGGCTTAAATCGGGCGGCCGATTAGGCCGATTAGGCCGCCCAATTTGGGCCGACGGGGTGGTCGTCCCTGTTAGGGGCGGCGAAAGAGTACGGGCGGATAAATTGGCCGCCCGTTCAGGGAAAGCAGGACACCCCTTATAGGGGCGGCAACAGAAATCAGCCGGCCAATTTGGTCGCCCGATTAGGGCTAACAGGCCGAGGCTGCCCCTTATAGTGGCGGCGGCGGGGGCCGCGCGAGGTGGTTTTGGGCACGCCGATTGGCGAGGGATCGCGCGAGGAAGATGGTGGTGGTGATGTCGTCGGCGATGGCGGGAGCGTGGAGCGACGGAGACAATTGCCGCGGTGGTTTCAGCGGTAGTGAGGTTGACAAGTCAACCCCACTTTCTCCATTAAAGAAGGTGAGCGGCTTGGCTAGCTTCTGTTAATTTTGATATTATTATTTTCGAACTTGTAGGGAGAGAAATAAGCTTCCTGGAGGCATTAGAGCCGCACAAGGTGGGAGGAGGGATTGTCACCTAAAGAAGAAAGATGCATGCGGCCTGCCATCTTTAGCACACGGTAAGAGATCAGTCAATGGAATTCCCGGCATATCTCTTATGTGCTGTCCCTCTCAAATAAACACTCCATTATTCAGCAATGTTGATTAATTGTTTGCGAAAATACTCGTGTTATACAATTATATTGAAAAGTGACTGTATTTTAGATCAATCATGCGTGAAAATTCGTGCTGACAGGAATATATGGCATGATAGGAGATCACGCACTATGATCTAAAGTATGTGGCACGCACATACAAATTTTCCAAAGCTTAGTGGTCCCCCAAAACAGTCATGTAAGAGACTAACCCCCTTATGCTCACGCATGATAATCGATAATACAGAAACACACACACAAAAGCGATAGTGCACAGAAGCCCCAAATGCGGCCAACGATGATATCCTGACCGTGACAACACTCATGCGGCCCTCACTCGCAATCCCCTGAGCGCACGATTGCAATCCAAAGACCACTGAGAGGAGTGAAAAAATTTCATGTAATGAAATACAAAGTAAAGAGAGGAGATGATTGCAGTCCAAAGGGCATTGTCAAGACTCAGGAGGCAATGTTCACAAACAAATTATGGGGAACAAATATTATCCAGAGAGAACACCAATCCCTAACATTAGTCTTGTTGCGGGTCATTTAACGTTAATGACAGATCAGAGTAAATTCGGTCGTCTTAGTACACAGGGCGGTCAAGCGCGCACATAGTCACATAACAAGAGAGGTAGTACACAACGTTTTTATCGTGGAAAAATCCTTCAACTGGGTAAAAAACCACGTGACCAGATCTGTGTCGGTCAAACTTCACTATGAGATTCGAGTTACAAATTTATTATAGAATCGGGGGCGAGAGGTCGTTCCTCATTACAAATGGGAATGAGAGAGAGTACATTTGTGTTCGGTGGGCGACAAACCGGCTCACCCAAAGCTTAAAGTTAGTGACCTTTGGCAATGATGAGCGCTTTTGTGCGACGTGCGGGAGCTGATCACTGTTGCAGAGCGTGCACAGTAATGTTGGTGAGGACTTGCAGCAGGTTGCGCGCAAGGAGGCTTCCCTGATCGGCTCGCAAAACAGGCTCTTGACGGTGGACTTAGTCAAAGTCTGGTAGAGAGACGGCGACTCGTAGGAGAAATCCGGCAAAACTCTAGCTTAAGGGGGAAGAAAACAATAAGGATAAAGATAAAAAATGAGCAGGCGTGGAACTCCTTTTATAGTTTACAGGAGGTGGTTACAGTAGTTATGCGGCTATCCGCACACTGTAACTGCTCATAATATTATTTTAGCATCGTTTGGAATGCACATTATTCACATAATATTTACTAAATGCAAGTCATTTATTTTAATAATGGCACACCTCCACTAATCATGGTTGTTAGTGGATGATTATCCATGAAATGGATGACGGCAATCATGGCGAAATGATCGAACGGCGGCGAAGGCCCGCCATACATGGGCGGCCACCTTGACGGCGGACAATCGTCGACGAAGGAGGACCATGGTCTCGGGAGGGGGCCGCATGGAGGGGTGGTCGGGGTGCGGCCGCCCCTTGTGGGCGGCGCTCCGCGGCGAGAGGCGGTCGGGGTGTGGTCGCCCCTTGCGGGCGGCGCTTTGCGACCGAGGCGGCCGGGATGCGGCCTCCCCTTGCGGGCGGCGCTCCGTGGCCGGGAGGTGGCTGCGGGGAGGGACGACCGGGGTGTGATCGCCCCTTGCGGGCAGCGCCTTGCGGCCGGGAATGCCCCACGGCCGGTGTGCAGCCGGGGAAGGGCAGCCGGGGTGCGACCGCCCCTTGCGAGCGGCGCCCCGCGGTCGAGAGGCGGCCGCGAGGAGGGGAGGCCGGGGTGCGGCCGCGCGGGCATCGCCACGCGGCCGAGCACGGGCCGCTTGACACCAGCGATGGCGACACCGGCGGCTGGTCGCGGTGGTGGCTCAGATGACGCATGTAGTGAGATCGGTGTGCAAAGAATCGCGTGTGCGGCGATCAAAACAATGATCCCATTAAGCTATTGAGGATCGTGATGAGTAGGCTAACTGCACCCTAATTTGCTATACAAAAATATGATGAACTCATCAAGTCTATATATATTATTACAGTGTACTTTCTCATTTTTTTCAAGTTTTTTAGTATTTATAAAGTATCAATGGATTCAATGCTTCACATTTTATCTCATATTAACATAATAGATAATACATAATAATAATAATAATAAATGTTTATTTTAGTAAAATTATTTCTGAGAAATAAAAATCATTTCAAGCGTGCCGCACCAGAGAGTCCTCAATAAAGTTGACCAACAGTCAACATCAAACTTCCATTACCACGGCGGTCCCGAGCCCATTCAACCCACCCAGCCTCTCAAACATTTTATCCAAACAGTATAATCGACTTTTTGCACAGTGCGTCAGATTATATGGATCGTTTGGATCTGCGGTGGGCGGATATGAGCATAGTGGATTGTGACCTCCCACCCTTTGAATCGTATCTGCCTGTGTAGATCCAAAATAAGATTTTTCTATGGCGGGGGTTGTGACTGTTAAGTGTTACCGCACCATGCAAATAAAAATTTCTCTCTACTCAAGGTGTCATTGGGGCTGCAATCGTGCGCTTCTGAGATTACAGGAGAGTCGTCATGTCGGGGCACTATAATGACTGAAGTACTATTCTTAATCGCACGGGTGGCCCATGTGCACGGTCACTTATATAGTTATATATATATATAGGGGGATATTTTTGTGCATGCATGTTGCAAAATTTGAACTTACATTTGAGGTTTTGCAATTTCAAAGATCCCGATGCCACTGTAATTTAGCATATATATATTGTTGAAAGGGGCCCAGCCCATATTTTTTGGAACCAAGGGCGCCACAGTCTGACTGCAGTCGGGCTGTGGCGCCCTTGGTTCCAAAAAATATGGGCCGGCTCAGTTGGTTATCAAGCTTGCATAAAAGCGCTTGATAAAGGAGGTCTTGGGATCAAGTCCCGACCTCAACAACTTACCCGGGATAAACCAAAATGGGCCCTTAGGAGATTGGGTTGGGGTGCGCCGACTGCAGTCGGGCTGTGTCGCCCTTGGTTCCAAAATTTGGGCCGGGCCCCTTTCAACATATATATATATATATATGCTAAATTACAGTGGCATAGGGGATCTTTGAAATTGCGAAACCTCAAATGTAAGTTCATATTCTACAACATGCATGCACAAAAATATCCCCCTAAAATAGCCCCATGAGGTAGATTTGTACATGCAAGTACATGTGAGTTCTTTTGTAATTTCAAAAGATAGAGGGATGCAACCTATAACTATGCTCAACTCCAAGGAAAAATTTGGGTAATTAATAAAATATACACACACATTACTCATGAATGCATCCCTAAGCGAAAAAACAACTAACAATCAATGACGCGCAAAAAAATTAATGGGACCACCCAAGAACTTTGCATAATTACAGGTTGCGCCCATCTATCGTTCAAAATTACATTTATCTCTTCCTCTAAGTTTTCACAGTTTACAAAAATCTCTCTTCCGTTAGAAATATGGATGTAAAATAATAGAATCAGCCAAATTATTTCATAATGCGGGGCGTTGCAGTAAAAGAGGCGTTGTTAGCATCAATTTAAGATCTAAGACTCAAAATAAAACAGCTTAATCCCACGACTCCCCCAATATTTAAGCCATAGGAGTTCTTAGCAAATGCATTTTGACAATGACTTTCGTTTTGGCAGAATCATCTTCTATCCATTGGGTAAGTAAGAAGGTGGCAAAGGAATTTCGCTCTGTCGAAGATAAATTAGAAGAATTTAATCTCAGTCAGCATTTTCAAAGCACGGCAAAAAGTGACGATAAGGTTGACGAGATGTTGTACAAGAGTCTTCGTTTTCATCTTCAAATTATGGCGGAATCAGACAAACTATCTTCAATTACATTGTACTTTTCTTTCCTCGTGTGTTTGACTACAGAGTTTCTAACACACCTCTCCAACTTGCTCAAAAAAGAAGCTATTGATATTTGGAGAGTTCAAATTATCTCTTAATTCCAATGACTTTCCCTTCAATTCTAATGTTATATGCACTTTCTTTCACCTAAAAGCCTACTAAGAGACGTCTTTCTCCCTCCTATTTTGCCCCAAAGACACTCACTGCTCTCATCAAATTCGAGATGTTGCTTGATATGTCAAGAGTAGATTTAAGTAGAGAAGCTGAATTTTCATATTGATGTCTATCCCTAGTTTGTTGACTACAAACCATGGGAATACGTCGAGGACTTTTTTCCTCGAGCAATTCAACAATTCTCGCTTTAACTGGCATTGAGATTCACAATTAAGAACTTCAACATCTTTTCTGGGAAGGGTGACGCTCCTCGACACCGGAAGCACTGCTTGTCTACAATAAAATGTATTTAGTGCTTACAATGCTATATGCACTTCCTTTCACCTAAAAGCCTACCAAGAGACGTCTTTCTCCCTCCTACTTTGCCCCAAAGACACTCACCGCTCTAATCAAATTCGAGATGTTGCGTGATATGTCAAGAGTAGATTTAAGTAGAGAAGCTGAATTTTCATATTGACGTCTATCCCTAGTTTGCTGACTACAAACCATGCGACTACGTCGTCCTCGAGCAATTCAACAATTCTCGTTTCAACTGGCATTGAGATTCGCAATTAAGAACTTCAACATCTTTTCTGGGAAGGGTGACAGCTCCTCGACACTGGAAGCACTGCCTGTCTACAATAAAATGTATTGAGTGCTTTCATTCATGATGACTATTCCAATGCCCTTCCAAATTTTCTTTCTAACCAAAGAGTCCAAGCAAAGCTCCTTTGGTGGGCACTTTAATGACTATAAAGTTGTAGGAATTGTGAGTAGTCAAGAAGCTGTCATGGAGAAAGTGGGTGTCTGTCACACTCTCTTTCCATATCCAAGTTAGAGCACTATTGATGGGGATCGCAGTTCACGGGTGGAGCAACCCGCATTAAAGCCCGTTCAGGTTTTACATGAGGAGGGAGAGTCGAATGATCTGATTCCATAGTCCCGTTCAGAAGTTGAGGAGAATTTTCTATGTATTTTCTGTAATTTTTGCATTTTATTTGTGCATATTTTGTGTATATGTTGTATCGGTCAATTATAATCATTCATTGTGTATTTCTAGCCTGCAATATGCTTGTAGAGTTCTTTTGGGGGTTGTTGATGCTAGGAACCGGCTTCGGAGCTTGGACTTAGATATGGGCACTCTCTTTCCACGGAATTTGAATCCACAGACGAGAAACGATGAACGAGGATGAATAGCGACAACTCGGATACCCCGCCTCACCCTGGAGTGCATAGGAACTCCCCCTCCTAAACCAAGTGAGGCACTAGTTGGGGGAGGGGGAGAGGCAGGTTCGTGAAGTGCGTTGAAGAGCTCACTGGTCCTAAACGAGATCCTCGGGAGCTTGATAGCACTGTCTGGCACTGCCTTGAACTGCATCTTCCCCTTGACGGGATGATGATTGGGTAATACCCCCCCCCCCCCCCTACCAAGTGCGGGTCCCTCCCCTATGTGAGGTTAATTTGGTCATTGGCGAGCTGATCTTGTCTCCGAGCGGGGCGATATCGGTTCCCGGCACGCTGGCCACGAGCTGATAACGAGCTTATTGAACCTAATGTGTACCTACTCTACGGGGGCATTCTGGTAATTGTCTCGCCGAGCATTTCTGGGTTGGCCTCGCCGAGTGCAAGCCGTACAAGAATATTGCAGAACTTGTAAGAAAATATACAGGCTCTACTATCTATTCCTGCAGCGCTGAAGCCGCAGAAAACGGTTACTACCCTCTAAAACCGACACAGTGAAGTTACATGCTGGTAATTACAGTTTTCTCCCATCAAGAACGAAGATTGTGGATTCCCAGTAGCATCTGCGACCTGGTACAGAAAAAATACTTTCAGATGATGAAACCTCAGTCCCATTCCCATCGAACAACATCAATCTTCATTGGGAAGGCCTCGGTCTTCCTCGGCACTCGGCGATGAGTAAGCCCCCACTCGACGACTTCAATCCTCATCCCTTAACCACCGACAAGCAAAATTCTCTCCTTCGACAATGACGTTCCTCCCTCTACTCCTACCGACAAGCAAGAGCTCTACGGCCTGGTCTTCCTCTGTAACCGATAATTTCCAGTTGACGACAAGGCCATTAATGCCCTACAGTCAACCATCTGATTCTTGAAGTTCGAAGCTCCTTCTAGGAACTGGAATACTCTATCAGCCACGCCGATCAGCCTCCAGTGATCAGTAGACGTGCACACAACCCTCCCACTGCAGCTTGTACTCATGGAACTCTCAACCAACCCACTATCATTCCTTTGCACTTTAGTTACTCCTGTAAGTTCAAATTTGAAAGTTCTCTTACTTGATATTGATATTGCCTACTTTGTTGTAAAATAATATTATTAGGGATCTTACATCGTAGTAATTTGCCAAATAACCAAGTTAGTTGAAAGACATGTTTGACAAGCATTTAGCGGAAGCACTCTCTATTTTGGTTTGACCACTACTAGCTTGTTTAACTAAATCACTGTTTTTGACTATGCTTGCTTCTAATTTCTTCATTTATTTTCAGCGCTTAATGTATTTTTATTTGTCGGACTCCTGCATGAGCATGACATCATCTTAGAATCCTACTTCACTACCGCCCTCGCATTCATACATTAGAGTTTCGTTCATACATCAAAACCTTTACTTTATCCTAAGTCAACTATGCTCACCTCACCATTCAAAATCATGATAATTTATCCAAAGCTAATTCTAGTATAATATTACTAAAGAGCACAACAAATATCAAGAGAGAAAATTGTAAACATCACTTTGTACCGAAGAAATATGCACTGATTGCAAAGCTTATTAATGATGATTAATCCCTATTGATTCACAAAAGCATTAAAAAGGATAGACTAACTATTGTTTCTCAGCTATTTTATACACAATCATTGTCCTGATTGTTTAATCAATTCTTCTCTAAATACGACTGAATTATTCTTTATTTGTCATCCTTTGTTGTCAAATAAAATTTACAAGGAGAGTACAGAAATCTTTGCAAGGAGTTGCATGTTTTTTAACATAAGTCTTCACTCCGAGTACTTTTCATTACTGAGATCATTATATGCTCAACACTTTTTGATGGGAATCATCCACCACATTTTAATCATCGCCATGCGACGCACATTGTAGGAGAGCTTGACTGAATTGACGATTTGACACCACAGATACGTCCAGAATTCTGTTACCTATTTTTTAATATATTATTTCATTATTTTCATGTATTGTTTATGTAAATCGGGTTCATTGTGTTAACAATCAATCACAATCATTGATGTACAATTTCCCTAATAAATGAGGGAGGGGCTGCCGTCATGAGGCAGTGCATGTTTTTAGAGAGCTTTTTTCTCGAAATCCGGCAATCTCTCGTGGTGCAAATTTCACGAACCTACTAGCATAGACTCCTAGGTATTCCAAAAACCCATGTCCCATGTACCACTCCACAACCGCAAGTCCGCTACCCCACCGTCCAACGCCTGGAGTCCTCCAGGCCGCCTACTCCTTCCCCATCCATGTTGAACTTATCCAGGCCGCCTACTCCTTCCCCATCCATGTTGAACTTATCCAGGCCGCCTACTCCTTCCCCATCCATGTTGAACTTATCCAGGCCGCCTACTCCTTCCCCATCCATGTTGAACTTATCCAGGCTGCGGACTTCTTGCCGCACGGCGTTTGGGATCCTCCGGGCCACACTCCACTTTCAGCCTCTCCCAAGCCCACTGTCACCCTCCCCTCCCACTCCAGTCCCTGCATATAAACTTCCAGCCGGCAACCTCCCCAGGACAGTCGCCAACACGCCTCCAAGCTCCGAATCTCCAAGCCTTTGCCTACGAGAGTGTTTTCTTGTTGTACACTTGTACTGATCTATATTCACTCCATTGTTGTATGCACTTGTTTACTATATTATTATTGATTTGTGACTTTAGTGGTTGTTTATTCTTTAAATTCATCTTGATTTGGAGAACTTGTTCGCTTGCGTGCTGTAGCTTTTGGTCATTCATGCTAAGGAAAGTCTAAATTTAGGCTCCGTTTGGCAAGGTGGTGGCGGTCATGAACATGGGGATTAAATTGTCATTCGTTAACGCCCATCTAAGGAACTTCATGCACTTTATGTTCAAACGGATGATGTTTGTTTGGTGATCCTTAACAAATGACGGTTTAACTCAGGCGTTTATGACCACCACCACCGTGCCAAACGGAGCCTCTTAATCTCCTTACAACTAATTTGAACTATTTAAATGAACTTCCTAAAATTTATTGTTTATTTACTGCTTGTGATTTTTGCCTTGGATCCTATGTGAATTGCATACATCAGCAGAGGCAAGATTCGAATATCGTCCCCGACACTACACCTAAGATTGCATATTTAGAGTACATAGCTTGAATGTCGACCGTTGATTCAATACTTGTTGCTGACTCAACTAAAGATGATGTGTATGTAGGGAGACAATTTTTTAATTTCCATTGGGCAAACTAGACTAACCTAACATGAAGCTTCAAGGACCATACAGATTCATAAGCAAAAACCATATTACATCACGTCATCAACCAAGTTATAAGAACGTGATTTCAGTTCAAACTACATATAAATCCTACCAAAAACTAAATCTAAGACTATCATGACCAAATAAATTCCAAACTAAAATCATCCAAAATATACATAACTAAAATAAAATAGATCCAAAATCATAACTATAAAGAAACAAATCTACTTGAAGAAGTGAATTGAAACTTACTGAACTTGGTGTGACAAAAGAAGGGAGAGAATCTTCAACACTCAATTTTTTATAAATAAACACAGCATCTTAGAACAATTAAATGGAATCAGAATCAAATAATAATAATATATAAAAGATTAGTTAATTTGTGGAGTAATTTACATGGACTGAGGGGTGATGGAATGCATTTTATCCCGGAAGAGATGAAGAAAGCAGTGTAATATACATAACTAAAATAAAATAGATCCAAAATCATAACTATAAAGAAACAAATCTACTTGAAGAAGTGAATTGAAACTTACTGAACTTGGTGTGACAAAAGAAGGGAGAGAATCTTCAACGCTCATTTTTTTATAAATAAACACAGCATCTTAGAACAATTAAATGGAATCAGAATCAAATAATAATAATATATAAAAGATTAGTTAATTTGTGGAGGAATTTACCTGGACTGAGGGGTGATGGAATGCATTTTATCCCGGAAGAGATGAAGAAAGCAGTGTTCTTGACAATTACTTTCCAGCAAAAAAAAAACTTTTGCACGAAGCCTAGAGAATCCCGGATTGAGAAAAGAAGAGCAACAGTGAATTCACCAACAGATCAACTCCAGGCTTTTTAATATATAAATATGGGACTGGTAACCAAATTGAAAACCGCTCTAGGCCACAGATAAGCGGTCCTTTTAAGGGTAGTCGTGAAGTTTTAGGGGTTTTCATCACAGTAAACCTCCCCTCTTCACAGTAATAATGATATAATGAGATGAATCTAGTCGAAGGAACATAAAAAAACTCTTGGTGAAGCAAAAAAAAAAGATACAGATGATGAATGCATAACAAAAGCTAGTAGGGCTTCCAGAAGAGAATTAAAATGGTGAAAATCTAGAAAAACTATGGGAAAATAGGAAAACCACATGGCAAAATTTAGAGAATTCAAAAGACCTTCAAAAGCTATCTCATTACAACATTACATATGAACAAATGCACGATCTATTAAAGAATATTACCTTCTATTATGTATAGAGAAGGTTGCAAGACCAGACCCCACTGAATTCAATGATGCAAGAATAATAATAATATTACAAAAATTCCCCAGAAAGAAATGAAAATGTAATGAAGGTTGAAAGAAAAGAGATGCCCAATATCACAAACCACAAAAAGAAGAATTCTAACTTTGACCATGGAACTGATGCTAGAATTTGATCAAACCACCCCACTCCAAGTTGACATTCAATGATCATGATTGTTTTTGGCCCCAATTCCTGCGAGATGGCCAGCAGTTGCTTGCATGCATCACCAGCGTCAATTTGAATGATTTGAGAAGCTTAATACGAAGTCCCCGATGCAGACAAATGCCGAGCCTAATGACATACAACTCCACCTCTTATGAGACGAAAAAGGAGGAGGGTCAGTCATATATTATGGTGATGGTGGTGACTGAGACATGCACGTAAACCCAAAAACAAAACTCTGACGCGACCAAAATGCATATGCGACATTATCAACCAGAAATTGCACGGCTCACTGCCAACTTAGCCCATTCGGCAGACTCTTGAATCAAATGCTCATCCGAGGCTAAGCATTCATCCAAAAAGTCTTTGCTTGAAACAGAGTGGCTAATCAAAGGACCGGCATTGGTGCCCAATGTATCCGCCAAATCTCCAAGGACGCCGACAGCGGTTTTCATCACGATGTCATCCCTGTTAAAAAGAGGAAACAGAACACGAAGAAGCGGGGAATATAAGCACAGCACGCTTAAAAGAACAAAATGAAAATAATTTTGATGACTCACATATCCTTTTCATTATACAAGGTGTCCAAGAACTGGAGGATGTGAGGGGCATACGGCATCAGCAACTGAGTCTTAGGAGAATTCTTGAAACCCTGGAATATCCCGGAGTAAGCTTCCAGAATGCCGTTCCTGAGCTGATTCGTGTATACAACCATCTCATCATCGGCATCCGCGACCAGTGTGGATAATTCCGACGCACTCTGCAGCATAGGCATAGCGTATATCAAGTATTTCTCAAAGTTCTCTCCTATTGCCAAAGCAATATCACCGAAGCACGAGAATATCGGAGGCTTGACGGACCGATGGAGCTGATTGCTGGAGAGATTCTTGAGAAGATGTGTCATGATTCCGTCGCAGAAAGGCAGTATTTTGACCTCCAATGCTCTGCACAAATCTCCAACAACTCCAACAGTGATTGCGCAAACCTGATACTCCTCGAAGTTTTGAAGGCCCATCTCCAAATAAGGATAGAATCCCTGCATGTATTTCGTGAAATTATGCCCAGTCGAATACGCCAGAGCGCCTATGGCTAGCATTGCCTCCTCATGCACCGTGGCATTTCGGCAAGCGAAAACCCTCAAAAAGAGATCCATTATTTGATCCGTGTATTGCATAAAGGCGTGCTTAGTTAATTCTGCGGATCCCAGCTTCTGAATGATGACCTGAAGGCACCCACAGAGCAGACCTTGCAGCTCACTTTGCTTCTCTTTTTCGTCGGACACCATATTCTGTCCACCAAGGGTCTGATGGAGTTCCCCCATGATCACTGGCACGAGCTGCAGCACTACAGAGGCGGTTTCCTCAGTTGAGCATCTCACAACTTCATTCAAAGTTTCATAAGCCGCAGTCCTTAGACGAGACTCTCCGGCATCTTCCCGATGGGTCACGGTCAGAAGAGCCTGAACAATGTCCTGAAACAGCGGCGAAAGAGGTGATGTGGAGCCGACATCTTCATAGCCCTGGGCAAGGAAATAGAGAGCACCACAGGACTTCTCAGCAACATTAGGAACATCTTTCATGCTATGAAGCAAAACAGTAAGAATCTGTTTACAGTTATCGGGGGTTATAATTGCTGTCTCCACGACGGATCCATGCATGAACTCGAATATTCGTCCAAGAGTCCAAGCGGTTGTGTCCTTGACATGATTGCTCAGATCGTTCATCAGCGCGCTGAGCATGAAGTTTAGCGCAACATTCACCATCGGAGCAAGCTTTTCTGGCGACGGCCCTTCCAAAATAGAACCAAAAGCATAAGTCGCCGCCTCTCTTTGCCGCCATTCTGGCTTTGCTATGTTTTCTTCTATGAAAGGCATCACGAGAGGGACGACATCATCCCCCACTGTCCTCGAGATCAAACCCAAGCATGTCCCCCCAGCCATTGCAGTGTTCCAAGCTCCTTCATCCTGATCCTGGTCCTCCTCCTGCTTAAGAAGCGTGTCTAACAGCATCGGAACTAATGCCGGCAGGGCCTGCTTTATGAAGTAAAAGCACGGGGCTTCGGAATCAGCGACGAACTCGCTGCCATACTCATCCAAAATGTCAATCTCCTCGTCACAAATTGAGCTCCAGAACTCTATGGCCTGCAGAGCCACGGGCTCCTCATCCCCCCTAACTGCTTTGGCGGTGATGTTGAATATGTCTTGCATGTATGAAGCGAGCTTATCATAATACGCCGACGAGATAGAGACCAAACACTCGAACGCAGCTTGACGAATCTTAATCTCAGGGGATTGAGTGGCTTCGCAGACCACTCTCATAATATAATCCCGCTCCATGTCGTTCGAAAAATTCTCCCGTGCAAAGCCCAAAGCATTGCACAATGCACGAGTCGCCGACAGCCGGACATCGCTCTGACCCTCGGAAGCGTTCATGCCTTGGACAACTGCTGTGAGAATCTCGTTCACTTGTTCTTGGTCTATGGCTTCAGGCGAAACTTCCTCGCACAAATAACCGAGAGTTTCTAAAGTCGCTTGTTTGACATGAGACTGCAGCTGGTGAATGTTTGATAATAAGGAGCGAATGAGTTCGGGCCACTGCTGGCGGGGCAACTCGATTCCGGCGATCTTAGCGATGACTTGGGAGGCTGTCGATCTAGCATCGAGTGCAGGAGAAGAAAGGGTCTGCAACAAGCATCCCTTCACCTGGGCCTTCACAGAGGCATCTAGAGAAAGCCATCTCTGAGCTAACTCATTTTTCCGGATCTGTTCCTTTGCATCCAAGGTATTTTTGAGGATGAGGCCGGCTAATTTACGGCTATCCACAGGCTTCTCATTGTTTGCAAGCTCTCCGGAGAGAGATAGCAGAAAATTAGGAAAGTTTTGATCCTGAAATTGCTTCAGACTTTCCTCTGCATATTTCCGGGCAGAAGCATCTATGGATTGTGCATTCAGAAGGATCTGGGTGAATTCCATTGACATGCTTTATCTGTAGGGGAAAAAAATTATAAGCATACATTCAGTTGACTTCCTGCGTGTGAGAAGAATCAAATCTACATGTTTGGAACAATGCAAATGGATCAAAGAAAGTTGATTTAAACTGAAAATGTCAACTGAAATGGAGAATTGGTATACTTTCTTATATCAAGGATCTATCACAGAATCATACATGATATAATATATAACAACAAATTCAGATGTTTCCACAATCTCCCTTCAGGTGAAAAAAATACTTAGCTACACAGGGAGATTTTTAAATCAAGCCGGGAAGAATCAAAATTTCAAAAAGTTGAATTTCAGTTTTACATAAAACCCAGCAAAAGGAGTTCAAACTTCTTTTAGATTCATTTCCTTCACTCCTTTCCCAGATCATCGGCAGATCTAACACAGAAGAATTTGTAGCTATGAGTACTGTGCAAGTTTTTTATTTTTTATTTTTTTGGACATGAAAGTGGTTATAATCGGATCGAGCTAGATCTATAATACGCTTGCCTTGTGACTAAATCCATGCGTGGGAAGCAGAGAAAATAGATCAAAATCTAGAGAAAAAAGAGCGGCAGAAATTAAATTCCCCAATTTCTAAAACTACTTCAATCAACTATTATATTAGAACTGAAATAACGGCAGATAAAATCCCAAATCCAGGAAATGATATCTGAATCGAAGAAAAATTAGGAACCCGGTACTCGCAAGATCAAAAAAAGAGGGTAATCGGAAACACTCACATGAATTTCTGCAGAACAACGCTGTCGCTGGATCACTGTGAATCGATGGACGAATTGTGGACGCCTTGCAAACGGCGGCGGAGAGTGGGGAGAGTGAGAGAGAGAGAGGAGCGGAGGGAGGGAGAGAGAGAGAGAGAGAGGGTATATAGAAACCCTAGAACAGAGGGATGGGCAAGCCCCGGAGTTTCCAAGCCAGGTGTACATAAATTACTATATGGAGCAGAAACCAAATTTAACGCCGTTATTACAAATGAATGAAATGATAATCTTAACACCGTTAATTTATTATGTTTTTTGCGCGCACAGACAAATAATCTTTAACTAACAGGGCGGCGTTTTCGTACAGCAGGCGGTTGTCCACTTGTAATTATTTTCTGGGCGCATTATTCATTTATTCAGAAAGGTAAATAGCTTGTATTACCCTCACGTTCAAAATGGGTAATGGTATATGCAAATCAATAATGATTATATATAAATTAATATTTTAGAAAATTTTAGCTGTTTTAAAACATTATACATAAATCAAATAAAATCTTAAAAACTAATCATATTCCTCATTTTCACTCAACCGGTCTGGCAGTCCGTCTTCCTCTTCCCGCATCCGCCTTTATCGCATCCACCATTTCCGGCGTCTCACAGGCGTCGGCCATTCCCGCATCCGCCATTTCCGGCGACGATCCTCCCCCCCTCGCGCCGCCCGTCTCTGGCCCGTTTTTGGTGTCTCACAGGCGTTCGCAACTCCCGCATCCACTATTTCCTCATCTGCTCAACGATCCTCCCCCTCGCGCCGCCCGTCTCTGGCCCTTTTCTGGCGTTTCACAGGCGTCGGCCGGCGAAGTAGAAGCATGGCCGACGATGGCAGCATGGTCTGCCCTCTTTCTCCCTCAACCAATTTCTCTCCTAGTCACGGGATCAAGGTTTACCCTAAACTCTCATTACTCTTCAATCTCGGCAAGTATCTCAATCAGTGGAGTTATCTTCAAGTTTTGGTGGATCTAGCAACATTGAGTTGCAAGAGGTGAGTTTGTCATTGTTTGGTTTGAAAATTTTCATTGTAGGAGTCGAATTTAGGTTGTTGAAAGTGTGTTTTTTTAGGAAACAATGTTATCACTTGGATTAAAGGAGGAAGAGGATGTGAAAATTCCTTGCACTATTTCGGAATATGGTGTTGTCGACTATATCCGAATTTTGTGTATATTTATTGCATAGATTGGGTAAAATAGAGTTCTTTTTTTGTATTTTATTTTGTAGATGTGAAGTCGTTCTTCCAAACAAAATCAATTTTTGCGTCTAAGGAAGAATTAATTGATTGGACACGTAAAATTGGTTGAAGTCTGAGCTATGTTGTGACGATATTAGGTTCTGATAAAGTAATCGATAGATTACGACCACGTGTTCTTTTAGCATGTGATAGAGTCGGGTATAACCGTATCAATCCTAAACAAGTGAGGAAAAACATGCGTAAGGCAACTTTTAAAAAATGTGGGTGTCCATTTCAAATCAGAGGTCAAAAAGACATATGTGTCGATGAATGGACAGTTGAGATGTTGTGTGACAAACACAATCATGGTTCTGTACATTTAGGTGGCGTTTGGTTGGGCTTATGGTCTGTGGTGCGGTGGAAACGCACCGGCATTTTAGGAATAAGCAGTGTTTGGTTTGAATTTTCTCAAAACCTCCGTTTATTTAGGTCCGCTGTTTTCTTGATACTGCAGGCCGCAACTTTTTTCTGCGGTCAACCGCAAAAGTCGCTGCTCCCGTCTTCAAGCCCCGATCCCTGCTGCTCCCCTCCGCCACTTCAAGCCCCGATCGTCTTCTTCGCAAAATCCGGACATCGTTGCTCCTATCTTACGTCTTCAGAACCCACGCCCCGAGCTTCTCAAGCACTCGGAGATTCTGCTTATGGGCTAACACACGATAAGAGAATGGGAAAAGGAGTCTCCGACGGGCAAGATCCGGCGATTTCGCACCAGAAATCGGTTTCTATGCGAACTCTAACAGGAATACCTTTCAGAAAACCGGAGGAAGAAGAGAGGGTAGGACTGGTCGTACGCCGGCTGACACGCGTCCTGCTTGCCGCCCGCCTTCGCCTCGGCTACCTCCCCTCCGCCCATCTCCAGCTCTCCCAACTCCTCCAGTTCAAGAACTGTAAGGACTGTAATTCTGATGCCCTGGAGAACATGGCAATAGCTGTGGAAGCTGAGAAGGCAAAAGCGCAACATTATGAGCTACCCACCTCCTTTTTTGAACTTGTGCTTGGGAAGAATCTCAAATCCGGATTGCTGCTGCTCCTCGCTTGTTCTACATGGATGCTTATTCTTCTCAGTAAAGTAATTTTTATGATTGTTTCTTATATATTAAATTGTTTATACTCGATTTTTTTGTCTAATGCAATGTTTGGTCAGTGTGCTGGAATGATGTCCCCCGTTGTAGTGACATTGCATTAGATATTTGATGTAATCTGCCTAGGCATTAGATCTTAAAAGCTATAAATAGAACCTCTGTGATTGTAATTTTTTGCTAAAAACTCTGTTTTGAATCCAAACAACTTTTTGAAAACTCTGTTTTGTAAACTCTGTTTCACCCAAACAGTTTTTTAACAAAACTCTGTTTTCTAGAATCAGCACTTTTTCAATCAGCAACAGTTCATCAGCAGCTTTCCATCAGCAACAGTCCAACTAAACAGAGCCTTAGAGGCATTGTCTAAAGTTATTTACCAAGGGCATTGAGTGTGATCATTTTTTGAGTAAATGACAAAATTTAGTGAATGCAAAAAACAGAGATAAAGTTCAACATGGAGTTCAACTTACTACTTATTGTCTATGCAGAAAAAAAACCCAAAAGTTTTCGCTTATGTTGTTAGTACATGGATTGATCCCTACAAAGAGTACTTTGTGTCGGCATGGGTAGATAAATTTTTACACTTGGGAAATGTTACAACCAACCGTGTAGAGAGTGGACATTTTCTATTAAAAAAATTTCTTGAGATCTCTATTGGAAATTTAACCACGGTATGAAAAAAATTTGACCAAATGATTATTATCCAACACATCGAAATTAAGAGATCATTTGGACATAACGTGATTCAAGTAAGCACCTTGTACACTGGATCACTTTACACGAATCTGATTGTATATCACAAACTGCATTAAAGGTTATCAAAGAAGAAGAAGATAAAGTCAAGGCCACACATTATTGTCAAGCATGGGAATGTACACACAAAATACGATATTTGATGGGCTTACCTTGCGCTAATGAGTTAGTCTCATTTATTACTCAGTCTACACCATTCCCTTTATGCATGATACATCACCATTGGAAGCAATTATCTCTAAAGGAAGAGTGTGAAGTTGTAACACCTCTACCTGTCAAGAAGAATATAATATCGGATTTGCGAAGGCAAGGCTGCTACGAAGGCTTTCATCCGTCTCAATTCTCTCCATGGCTCTGAGGCGACTTCCAAGGATAACGATTTCCGTCTTGGACATGTGAAGTCCTTCTTTCCTGCATGTGCATAGGGAAAACCCTTCCCCGCGAGTATGCGGTGGATTGTGGCGTCCCTTGGGGTAGATATGTGAAGTCCCCCTTGTTAGAATCCGGAATTGGAGTGTGGATCTATACATGCTGTGTGAAGCCCATCTGGACGTGCTGGTCTGGATTGGTGATGCTTGTTTGTATTCGGAGGAATCTCCGAGAATTTGATTGTTTGTGTGCAGTCTATGGTGCATACCTGTTGCTTGGTGCAGCAGGAAGTACTGGAGGAAGTCCAAGAAATTGTGCGAGTTGGGTTAAACTCTTGTGGTGGACGGGCAAGGTGAAGCTGTACCCGCGTCAGTCTAGTCTTGAGTCTAACGATGTGAGCAACGGGATAGGCGGATCTGTACCCGCGTTATGGTTGTCTAACCTTGGGTGCTTAAGGCCCTGTTAGGATCACATAGCGAGAGTCGACGGCTTGCGTGCCAATCAAGACTAGAATGCTCATTGGTGGGATCCGGTGTTTCCGGTACACCCGAATGTGCCCTGAGTGCATGGAGCGTCGGGCTGCCGGGCCGACGTTTGTGATATGTATTGACTGTGCGGTCGTGCATGTCTTGCGTGGTTTGCTATATATATCATATTGGAAAATGCTATGCAGGGATGGAATTCCGCTGCCCCGTGCCAGGGGCAGGGTCGTTATAATTGGTCAACTGAATGCTGACCGTTGCCCTGTTTGCCACCGCTTGGTGGATTGGTTCTTGCAGGTGCTGGAGGTGCTGGTCCGAGCGGGACTTAGCGGGCTGAAGCCCAAGCTGCGTTGCTGCCCTAGAGGGCTTTGTTTTGTTTCTTCTTGTTCATGTGTGGCCGGCCTGCGTGCCGATGTCTGTAAACCACACCTTATTAAGAGAAATTTTGTAAGGCCTTAAGGCCAGATACTTTGGTTGTATACATTACTATGGTTTAGTGGACAGTTCTTGTTTTGCTTGAGTTCAAGTTTTCAACCGTGAAGCTTCCGCTAGAATGCTCTGTGTTAGGATGCGTTGGTTTTGATATTATTTCGTAGCGTCTCCGCCTGTTGGTGGAATATGGTGTGGGGCCCCGGCCGGACCCTCTATTATATTCTTCTTGACGGGTAGAGGTGTTATAGAAGTTCATATTTCAGATGACATCGCTGTAGAGTTTGAGGGGATTAATAGAAGGTTTAAAGAAACTTCTACTGAACAAAGACAAGAAATAAAAAGAAAACTAAGGGAGATAATGGATCCTACTTCATTACAAACAAGAGAGCCAAAAGTATCATTAAGTTTAAAAGAAAGACCAAGAGGAAGCTACAAAAGATTGAAGGATGATCCTAAATCTACAAAACGTGATCCCTCTTTATTTGAACATGTTATGGAGGAAGAAAACACAGACGCCCAAAAAAAATTTTCAAAGAAGGCAATAGCCAAAAAAAAGATCGGCTACCATATGAGAACACAAACACTAATTTCAAGTCAGCGGTTCTACATTGAAGTTTGTAAGCAAATGCCATCTCATTTGGCGGAGCACATCAAAGAGGGGATTAATGTTATTGGGGATGGACATTGCGGATTTCATGTTGTTTGCCGTGCATTAGAGATGGGTGAAAATTGGGCACAAGTACGATTTGATCTTTCCAACGAATTAAAGGTTATAGAGAGCATGTATCTTAATCTTTTCGGCAAAGAGAGATGGCAAGAACTATTATCTTCTCTTGATTGTACTGAGATACCGACCCCCCCAAATAAATGGATGTCTATGCCGGATATGGGGCTTGTGGTGGCTTCATGCTATAATATAGCTTTTGTCCTAATTTCTAAATTTCAAAGTCTCACCTTTTTTCCAATGAATTTTCCACCTCCGGCTTCACAAAAGTTAGTTGCAATGGGTTACATAGATGAAAATCATTTCATACAGTTGGTGATGCATGCAGGGTGTCCTCTACCACATATTATCTCTTATTGGAGACAAAATCATGATCTAATAGCAAGCACATGAGAGGATATATACAAATCTCGATTACCAAATCCAAATCAACAAATTGACACATCAAGGGTGATCGTAAATGTGGACAACTTCTAACTCGAAAGGCAAGCAAATTTTTTTTCCTTATTTAGAATTTACTATAACTGCATGTGTCTAATTTTTGGGGGGTCATTACAGGATGACCTAACAATTATTTGCTTGAAAGGGGTAGAAATAGACGGTCAAATATTGTCTCTCATTGGTTAAAAAGGTAAGAACGATATTTTTTTTTTAAAAGTGATCATTTAAGCTTTTGATTGACACTCTAATTTTCATTGTACAGGTATTTTTGATTTTGGAGCATGAAGAATATCCAAGATGATTTGGATGTACCATGTAGCTGATTCCAATTTTTTGGTGAATGTATTTAGAATGTTTTGAAAGGTTAAAAAATTGATATCAGTTAATTTTGGTTTATATATATAAAACTAATTTGTTTTTCAAAAGATGATATTGATGGGTTGTCTTTAAATTTAGTTTTTGTTTGATTTAACAATTTTTTTTTAAAATTTTAAATTAGTTTGTATATAACCAATAGGTTTGTGTATAACAAAAAAATATTTGCATTGATTTGTATATAGTAAAGGTTTGTATATAGCCATTAATGGTTTACATATAACATCACCCTTCAAAAAAAACGAGTATTTTTAGTCTCTATTTGGCTAAGCTGCAGCTGCTGTAGTAGTAGTGGTGGAATAATCAGCTGTTTTGCAGAGTGGTGCCAGAATCTGTGTAACTCTTTGGATGAAAAGCTTTTGCAGAGCTGTTTCAAACGGAGAAGCTGTTTAATCTGTTTGACAATACAGATGTGCGGTGCACAATTCAATTTTCTTGAACTTAAACACAATCAGCAATAACATAAAAAGAATAATTTAACTTAATGTTTTCTAAGTGCCCAATAGCAAAATTGAAAAAAAAAACATTCTGTTTTCAATATGATTTTAATTTAATTTATTTGATGTTTCTTTTTATATATTTTTAAATTTTATTTTAATTGATTTTAAATTAAATTTAATTTTAATATCTTCATCTACATTAATTAAAAAAAATCAATCCACATCACATGTGGCCTCTCAAAAAAATAACCTCACCCTAACAAAAAACACACTGCCTCCACGCTCATTGCCCAAAAAACAATGGGAGGCTCAAATTTGAAAATCTCTCTCATTTACTATTCTCGCTCATGTCCCTCATTTAATCTCCCAAGCAAATAAACCCATGCCAACAGTTCTCCCTTGCTCCCCGATCTCTAACCGCACGACCAATCTTCTTTGCCCTACCCTGCAGTTTTTCGCGATCCCCCGCTCCTCCACGTTGTTGCGACCCATCCTCCTCATAATCGCAAAAATCCCTATCATCACTCCTGGTGCTGCTGTTGAAACCGAAGAATCGGTTTCTGTGGAATTTGACCCTTGGGGAAGGGGTGATCGCACACTTACTTCTCTCTCACAAGTCGAACGACTAAAGACTTAACACAAGGAATATACCCAATGCTCTAGCACGGAGGTCCCACCACACACTCGAAAGATCTCAGAGTGTTTCCCCTCCTTAGCCAAGTGCTAAGCTAAGGATACCTCAGAAAGCACAAGAAGACCAGAGCACAAGTAAGCATGTCACTAGGTCAACCCCTTTGGCCCTAGTTGACCCAAGTCAACCCTAGCCCTATTTGGGTCAAACTCATACCTATATGCTCAATTAGCCTAAGTGGGGCACACCCTTGACCCAAACCAAGTTGGGAGGTGCCACTAGGCTCATGAACATTAAGTGGGGTCAGCCCACTCATCATGTTGACCAAGTCAACTCAAAAAGTCAACTTGGTCAACATGAAGCCTAAAGGAGGGAAAATGAACCCAAGCAACATTCCTTTGGGCTAAGCCCACCAAGCATGGCCCATTATCAGCCAAAGGAGTCAAAGACCAGCCCTACCCCTCTGAATTAGGAGAGAGAGTACATGCATGAGGGTAAAAGGAGAATTTAGGAGAGAGAAGAGGAGTGAGAAGAGGAAAATAAGGAAGGGAGGCCACTTCACTCTTTCCCTCAGCCCAAGACTTGCTGGCCAGCCTCCCAAAGACCTTCCAGAGGATTTTAAGGGTTGGTAGCCACTTGGAACCTTTGGTGACACAACCAAAGTTTCAAACCGAGCTCACCTCGGATTTATCTCCCCATATACCCCACCTCAGTCCAAACCAACCTCACCATCAGCTTCAGAAGGGGAAAACGAGTGGAGATCGATAGCTGGGGCAGAGAAATCGGTGGAGAAACCAAGAATCGGAAGTAGATTGCCGGAGCAGCTCGGCCATGGCAAACCGCCGCCGCAACCGCCGCTAGGGCCTGGAACAGGTTCGTTTCGCCGCCCCTCTACTCGTGCTAGCTTCTTAGATCCACTAGGAGAGATATCGGGCTCAATTGAGCCCGATGCCATGTGAGAAAAGGTGAATTTTTCCAAGCTTTTCATCCCACTTGGGATCGCAAGAGGAGCCACTTCCGGCAGCCTCACCGCCGGGAAACGCTAGCCCCCACCTCAGTGAAGGTGGTGGCGACATCCGCCGGTGGTGGTGGCCCAACTGGCCAGAAAATAGCAGACAAAACGGCCCAGCGCAAATCAATCTGGGCCGTTGGCTGATCGGGGACGACGACCCGATGCCGTCCATATCATCAGGAATTTAATTAATAGTATAAATAGGAATCATTTAAATACTGTCACACGTATACAGTGGTTTTGCATGCTTATTATAGGCCACTTAGAGTCATTTCTAGGTCTGGTGGTTAATATAAAACTTGTAGCCCTTCTTCTTACCTTTAATATGCCACCCTAAACTTGTAATTTGGCCCATTATATTTTCCTGGAGGGCTGTTTTCCTAGGACTGGTCCTAGACTAGGGCAGAATTTCAAAATGATGCATAAGTCAAACCAGTCATCCAAATGACCCAAAATTTTGGGTGCATGCATGTTTAGGGCTTAGTTAACCCCTGTACAAAAATGAGAATTTTTGGGAAAACTTATTCTATAGTTTTTACTAAAATACCCAAAATGAAATAAATGAAATATTTGGAGTTGTGGGACTCTAAATGGCCCCAAATCTTGGTGGCATGTCCTTAGGGACATTATAAGGTTATGCGTAAAATTTCAGCCATGTTGGACCATTTCATGTTGGGTAAACCCACTTGCATGTGTTGGCTAGTTATAGGCTTGGTGTGCATTTAGCCTAAAATGAAATAATGTGTATTAAGCCTAGTTGGTACATCCAAAAATCATGATATTGATTTCATAGGCTCAATAGGGTGAATGATGCCCCTCAATGCAATAATGGGATTTTTGGAAGCAAAAAATCCATTATTTGGAATTTTTGGAAATAATTAAACCTTAGGAATATAAATTTGAAAATAGGTATATTGTTGAGATAAAATTTCCAAACTCTGCCAAGGTCATCACATTGTCATAATCAATTCCTTAAAAAATTTTAGGGCACTGTCTCATGAACTTTGATAGATGTTATGTAGGATTTACTATTTTGCCCTTATCATGTTTAATTGGAAATTGATAGAAATATATGATAGAAAAATTGTGGAAAATTTCTAGAGTTGTATTACTTCATAAAGAACCTTTTAAAATTATCTCAATATTTTTGGAGGTCTTAGTAATGCTCAAAACCCCATAATGGCATTTTCGTAAATTACTTATAAATATAATTGGTAGGCCATGTACATTAGAAGTTCATAAAACTCTGTATTTAGCCTTAGCTTATCAATACATGTACTCTGTAAGTTTTCTAGAATTTTGGTCAATGAATTCCTTATACTTCATTTGAAAAATGTCAATAATGTGACTTTTGTATTAATTAAGGAATAAATGGAAATACTTAAAGGATAATTATAATTCTTGGAAAACAGTGATATTTCACCATATTATAGGTAAGGGAAATTTATTACATCATTAGGATTTTAACTTATGATATTTCATGTGTAAAATGACCTGAAGAATTAATTGAAGGAATTAATTAATGGTGTAATTAATTTGGAAAAATTATGAAAATCTTCATGGTCATCATATAGGTCCATACCACTCTAGGATAAATAAATTGAGGTATATGGCTAAAGGAATTATAAGGTCACATTTGTGGGTGGTATTGGAGACATGGGTAAGAGTATAACACTGATATTCGTTCTAGTAGGGCCACCAGGGAGGAATACGATAAACTAGCAAAGTGAGGATATTAGTAGAGGAAATAACCTTGGCCGGTCTCCTAGAGGATTCCTTAAACATGTGTGGATGAGTGCAAGTCTCGTGATAGCAACAATAACGGGGATGTCGTTTGGGTCATTCTAAAATAACAATGAGAGTTGGGTGATAATCCTGGGTAGACACTAACAAGAATAATTATCCTTGCGAAAGGGAACTTTGGGCTTGTCATCCCATCTTGGTTCCTAGTACCTTCGAGACCCCTTCATTGGGCATACCTTGGGCAGTCCTAGGATTAACCCTAAACTACTATGTTTAATAATCGATAGACAAGAGTAGTATACTAGGCTAAGGGAAATGTTACACATGCTCACCCGTGATGGGTTGGAGGGAATTGGACTTGATATTATATTCTCACCCGTGATGGGTTGGAGAAATTCAGGACAGGTTAGTCTTACGAGCTGGAGGCTCGAGAGATTTATGCCAGGACAGGTTGGTCCTGCGAGCCGGGGGCTCGGGTTAAATCATTGCATGTAAGTAAACAAATTGTGGTGGGTCATGTGGTACTGGCCAATCATCACACCGATGGCAGTATGGTGACTCGGGTGAGGTGTACAGGTGGAAGGGCCAGTAGGTTGTTTATTAATGCGGTCAGGCAGACAATCCCCGAAGACGTATACCCGACCTAAAAGTCTAGCAGGCAGCTAGCAATTAGTACACAAAGACTCTAGAGTGCACTTGGTACGTGTTCAGAGGCGTACAAGAGAGGTCTTGGCTTGGTGGTGTGAACACCCGCCTAGAAAGCGGAAGCGCCCGTTCCACTACTGCTGGAGCCACGACGGCGGTACCTGAGAGAGATGCTAGCTCTCGAAAAGTGGGAACTAAAAGTCTGGGATCTCAGAGTCGCGTGCGTGTGTTGCACTTGCATGTTGCATAACCATAGCATAATCATTCATACTCATTAGGTCATACGCAACATGGATCCTTATCATATAAACTAGTATGAGCTCTTTTATATGATAAGTTAATTTAGAAACTCTAACTTATAAGTTTGTATGAGCATTCATATAAGTTAGGATACTTCTGTGATGGTAGAATAGTGGTAGTATAGTTTTCTTACTATTCATATTTCAGCTGATGTACTTACTTCTTACTGTTCTTTTCTACCGCACTTACTTCATGTATAGAACTGCTAGAATAGAATCATTTATACTCTTTACATACTGCTAGTTAGTGCCACTATCACCTGTTTTTACATTGATACCCCTTGTTGTCCTCCGCTTCGTCCTCCCGCACGGTACCTAGGAGTTGCGGGGCGAGGTGTAGAGGAAACGACTTAGTCTTTTTGACTAATGGTCAGTGACTATATCATTTTAGGAGCTCGAGGAGATGGAACACCAGCACGACGAGGTGGCAGGACTTGAGGAGCAGATACCGTTACCACCGGCTACTACTACTACTGCGCGTCCTCAGGTAGGACGAGACCAGATGATGATATAGATAGCTTCCGCTTATGTTTTGAGAGAGTGAGATATTGAGATATTCATGTATCGGGCATAAGCCCTTACTTCTCTATTATTGTACTCATTGTGGACTATATTTCTGTACCTTCATTTTATATATGATATGTACTTTGTTGTTGTGGACTATAGTTGTTTCTCTTACTTCTATACATTACTTCTATTTATCGATTGGCCAAAAGGTTTATGATCGTTCTAGCCGGCAGGATCGGCATCCTGCGGTGTCGACTAACCCGTGAGTTAGTGTCACCGCAAGACGGCTGTTCTGGGCATAAGATCCGGGTTAACTCCTCGGAAGGGGGAGTAGGATCTTACACAACCAACCTCCGTTGTTCCAATCAGCTATGTGCAAGCCAAATTGGTCTGCCAACAGCGTAACTTTGCTGTTCTGAAAGGCTATGGGCAGGCCAACGAGAGCAAAATAGTAAGAATGCATCATACAATCACTGGGCGAGTGGCCCTCTAAAATCTCTACTCGCCTGAGGTGGCGAGTGCTCGATGGGGCTGGCACTCGCCGCCTCATTCTGGCATGAGCGAGTGCGAGCCCAAAAATGCCCCACCCAATAACTGTCTATCGAGATCCTTTGGCAAGTGTGAGCCTGTCACTCCACTCGCTGATTGTCCCGCTCCAGCCCACCTAGGTGAGCCGACGGATGCCGAGATGCCACTCAACGCCAAGGAAGAGGCGTTGAGTGTCTGGGCTTTACTCAACGCCAAGGAAGAAGCGTTGAGTGAGCTCGACTCACTCGACGTTGGAGCAGATGGCGTCGAGTGGACTCGGCGCCTAGGGATTGGCTCGCTTGGGTCTTGGACAGGACTTGGCTAGTCCGGCTCCTGTCGATCTCCAATCACCGGATATGGGGTTGTACAACTGCTCTCCATTGTTCAGCGACACCAAGCTACAACGCAAGGTTGGCGATCACATGTTTTTGCTGGTGGATCTCCCCCGGTGCTGCTCTCCATGGTTTAGCGACACCACACTGAACCTCCATCGTTCAGCGACACCACGCTGTAGCGCAAAGCTGGCGATCACGTGCAACACCGTCCCTCCAGACTGCCGACCTTCACCCTTGCGCCCGGTGAACCCTCTATACCAGCTGTTCTCCCTTGCATATTCCTCTTTCTTCATCCTTTCTTATTCTCTTCCCACCACACATCCGAAAGATCTTAGAGCGCTTCACCTCTTTAGTCTGTGTTGAGCTAAGGATACCTTAGAAAGCACTACAAGACTAGGAAATGAGAAAGCTTGCCCTCTGAGGTACACTTTGGATTTATTTATAGATTTCAAAATCTGGTCTGCCAACAACATAACTACGATGTTCTAAAAGGCTATATGTATCCTAACTGGGTCTGCCAACAGTGTAACTTCGCTGTTATGAGGAGCTAAATGCAGACCACCAAGAGCATCCAGGTAATCTTACCTCTATACCCTAACGAGCGAATGGTCCATGAAGGCACCACTCGCCCAAAGGGGAGAATGCTGGGAGAGCCATGCATTCACCCACTAAGCGAGAACCCGCTCTCACGTGTAATAAGGCGCGAGCCTTGGGCAAATGTGTAATTAATACTGTACTCGCATGAAGGCCTAGCTGCTCTCCTGGGCTTGGGCGAATGCCCCTTGAGGCACCGGGCGAGTGCGGGCAAGCCTACCCAACTTACCACTTCTGAAACTCTCGGACCTGAGTGTCCTACAATGCCCTGAACGACATTGAGCCTGTCAGAGGGGTCTATTCAATGATTACGGGGTTGTACATAATCCCCGCTCTTTGCGAGCAAGTCTCACACTTAGAAAGAAAAGTCCAACCCAAAGTATTCAGTGAGTATTTGTTGACCTGGAGAGAATCTTTGGCAGGCCCCGCCACCGTGCTATAAATACTCAATCATCGTCAAATGATATCTGCTCTATCCAATCGAACTTGTAAGCCTCTCTCTCGCTTATAACTCAATATCGCTCTCGAAAGAAACCCTGGACCGACTTGCCGCTGAGAGAATAGATGCCAAGACATCAACCGTCGCATTCGCCCCTTGGCTTGCTCGAAAAGCTCTGAGCTCGTCTCCTAAAGTAAAGAAGGCAAAGATGGTCAGGCACGACTGACAATGTACGAGTCTATCTCGCAGACTCCCTCACACTCTAGGAACCCTCAAGTATCCTCACTCACTCTATTTTCTCAATTTCTAGACTGAAAAATTGATGTCGACACGTTCACTCGCAGGTCCCGCCAAAAGAGAAGCGAGTCGGGGAGGCGAGTGTTGAACCACACACACTCGATGCCGGTAATGACAAGAGGGCCCCTGAGATTACTTCTCAACAAAAACCGGATGATCTACTGCCAACACCTGGTGAGTAATCTTTTGTCCATTCGTCTCTCATCAATTTTCTTACTCATGTCATGCGCATCTCCCGCCTTCGGGACTACGGGAATAGGTGCTTCAACGTCCAATTCCCCCGCTCGCCTGACGCCCATATATCTTGCTTCGAACCTACCTCCCCCGACGGATGATGTTCCCAACCTTCCATCATAAAAGCAACCCTGCTACAAAACAGACAACTCTACACCCAGGGCTCGGGAAGGCGCATATATAACACCCCAAAATCTTATTGGGCTGTAGATTGGGCAATACGGCAAGGGACACGGGCGTGTCCAAGGGTGTGTCCAAGGCCGTGTCCTGCTCTATGTACTCGAGTGGGTCTCGAGTGGGAGCCGAGTGAGGCACACGTCCTGTGACACGGACGTGTCCTGTGAGTTCGACGAAATGATCTCGACGAAATACAGTCGATGATCCTCGAGAGGCAAGTTAGTTGGGCACACGGCCTGTGACACGGGCGTGTCAATGGTCGTGTCCTTCTCTGTTTGTGGCCAGATTTGTGAGGGTTGCTAAATACGGGCGTGTACGAAGCCTTGTCTGGCACACGGCCTGGGACACGGGCGTGTCCCATGGCCGTGTCCTGGTCTGGTTGAGTCGGTTCTTTTGCCGCTTAAGGAACACGGGCTTGTCACAAGCCGTGTCAGCCCAAGAAAGTGCTTTTCTGGGCGATTCATGGTCGTTTATTTCCTTCAACTTGGATCCAATGGTCCATAGATCTTCCTGTTGATATAAGGCCGAGATTTGAAGGATAAACTCTCATTTATCTTTGGCTATTCTCTTTCTAAAGAGATAGAGAGAGGGGAGAGCAAGGAAGAAGGTGGAGAAGGAATCCGGCTGTCGGAGGAGCTTCAGCGTTCCGAATCGAGAGCCGAGTTCAGATTTGTGGAGGCAAAGTCATTGCGGTGATTTCCACCCGGCTAGATTTCCATGGATCCAAAGTGATCATCAAGGGTAACGATCTCCTTCTTGGATAAGTGAAGTCCTCCTTTATGCATGTGCATGGAATCCTCCACCAAGAGGAGGAAAGCGTAAGTAATTCCAGCGGGTTGATCATTGATATCCCCGGTTGAGTCTGCATCTAGATCCGGAAATATGTAGTACGGAATAGACATGCTGTGTGAACCTCATCCGGACGGTTTGTCTGGATTGGTGATGTTTATATTGCGAACCAGAGAAGACTATGTGTATAAAACGAGTATTTTACGGAGTTTGTGAGGATGCTTGTGAATTGTGAATACTTCCAAAATATCTAGGATGCTTTGTGTGAGCTCCTTGTGTTGTGGGTGCTGCGTGAATTGTATGCTTTGCGTGAGCTATGTGCTAAACCGGAAAGCGGCTCTGCGGGAGCTGTGTGCTGAATAGGGAAGGGAAAGCCGACCCACGTCAAGATCTGTGCTATTGACGAATTGAGCATCGAGAAATGGCTGACATGTACTTGCGTTGTGAGAGATCGATTGGTGGCAATGCAAACGGGGGTTGCGGGCCTTCCTGGGTTGTTACACCACAATGGTGGGTCGATCTGAAATGCTCAATGATTACCGTGAGGTGAACACCTCTGATTGGGATGGGCGGGGATGTCTCCAGCATGCGTGGTGTAGTAGACTAATGCCCATAGCCAACAAGTTAAGAACCTCTAATCAGTGGTGGGACCAAGGATGATTCGGTACACCATAAGCGTGTCCTGAGTGTACGGAGCGTCTGGCACGAAGGTCGGCATTTGTTATGATGTTGTGTGTGAGAGCACTTGTTGTGATATATAAATATATATGTTGTGATTGCGATGCATGCAAGGAAGGAACTACTGCCCCGAGTAAGGGGTAGGGTCGTTATAATTTGTCAGTTGAATGCTGATCGTTGCTTTGTTTATCACCCTTGGGGTGAATGCCCATATGCAGGTGCTGACGGGCTGAATTGGATTGAGCGGACTGAAGCCCCTTGCTGCTTGTAGGCCCTCGAAGGCCGTGCAAAGAATTATATTTTAATGTGTGGCCGACATGCGTGTCGATGTATGAAATCACACTTGTAAAGAGAAACATGTAAGGCCTTAAGGCCATGAGCGTTTGTGGTTGTATACATTCCTAGTGATATACATAAATGCGGTATTTATATATTTAGTGGACATTCAATGTGATGAGTTTTTGCAAGTTAAAATCTTCCGCTAGAATGCTCTGAGTTAAGATGCAAGTAGAAAGAAATTTTGATATTCATACGTGATTCCTCCGTTTGTCTGTGAAATATGACGCAGGTCCCCGTCCGGACCCTCTGTTATATTCCATGTAACGGATGGAGGCGTTACAAATTGGTATCAGAGGATAGGGTTTGGTAGGGATAACATAATTGAACTCAAGAATGTCCACTAGGAATGCAATACATGTGTTTGAGGAGCGTGAGCGTGTATACTAGGCATGGTTGCCATTTTGGAATGGATATTAATAGTGTTTTGCACACTTATAGGTGACGAGGAGTGGTGCGGGGCGATTGGATCCCCAACAATTTGCAGAGAGTGCGACACCAACTGAGGCGCCCACACCTCCTCCCTCGGCGTAGACCATACGTTTACTTACTGAGGCGGTGCTCGCAACACTAAATGCAATCCCTATTGGGCAGGCAAGGCTTGCAGTAGTGCCAGTACGGCTTGAAGAGAGGCAAGAGCGTGTTGAGGCTCTAATTGACGAGCATGCAGCTGACGAGCAACTGAAACGGTTTATGGATTTTAATCCACCTAAGTTTATAGGGGCGAGTTCCCCAACGCAGGCCGAGGACTGGCTCGCAAGAGTGAAGAGGATCCTGACAGCAATCAGGACTGACGAGGGGCAGAAAGTTACTTTAGCCACTTTCTTGCTGGAAGGAGAGGCGAGGCTTTGGTGGTATGAAGTGGAATTGCACCACTTGGCAGGCAGAGGCCTAAGGGAGCTATCAATCGAGGAATTCTCCAGGTTATTTTAGGCAAAGTATTTGTTAGTGTCGCAACGAATTGCAATGGAAAATGAGTTCCAACGTCTGGTGTAGGGTGAGAGTAATGTTGATACTTACCTGCATGGGTTGACAAGGCTGGGGCGCTATATGAGGTCTACTTTTGCTGAGGAGGCGTAGAAAAGGAATAGGTTCTATGAGGAACTTCGTGATGAGCTACAGTTGGCGCTCCAGAGTTTGGTGAACCAAGGCTTCCAAGCGTTAGTAGATACAGCCTGTGCGCTGGAGAAGGATTTGAAACGGGTGTAGGACAAGAAGAAATTGACGGTGGAAAGCTAGAGTTCAAAGTTCCGCAGTCGGAACAATCAGAGTTTAGGAAACGAGACAAGAAGAGGTTCAGGCCTGCGAAACAAACTCAATCGAATGTTACATCGGGAGCAACATATGGGCAAGGACGTGTTGAGACATGTACTAGTTTTAATTATGGGAAGCATGGACATATAGCTCATGATTGTTGGAGTGACCCTTCAAAGGGTAAGAAAAAGACAGGTGTGTCTTATGAGGAAAAAGGGCAAGGCAGTGACAAAGTCATCTGCGTCCCGGCCGCAACCTCGAGTGTACACTCTCGAATTACAGGAGCCGCAAAGCTCACATCGTGAAGAACAACAGCCTCGCATGTATAATCTGGAATTACATAAGGCCATAAATCGGAGTATGAAGGATGCGGATGAGCGGAAATAAAATAAAGAGTGTACTTTACTGTTTTCGTGATGTAATAAAGTACATGTTGTATGTATGTATGATAATATATTTGTTAAAGACTTGTATTTGTGCGATGTCGTGGGGCGGTACAAGCTGCGGCCTCTAAGCTCTAAACCTGGGTCGTTCTATAAAAAGTGCAACAAAGGAGTGGTTGTGTTGGTGTCTACAGTTGAGCTAAATTTCGGGACAAAATTTCTTTAAGTGGGGAAGGATTGTAACACTCCAAAATCTCATTGGAGTATAGACTAGGCAACACGGCCAGGGACACGGGCATGTCGAAGGCCGTGTCATACACTGTAAACTCGAGTGGGTCTCGAGTGGGTCTCGAGTGGGTCTCGAGTGGGTGTCGAGTGAGGCACATGACCTGTGATACGGGCATGTCCAGGGCCGTGTCCTGTGAGTTCGACGAAATGATCTCGACGAAATGCAGTCGATGATCCTCAAGAGGCAAGTCGGTTTGGCACACAACCTGTGACACGGGCGTGTCAATGGCCGTGTCCTTCTCTGGTTGTGGCCAGGTCTGTGAGGGTTGTTAAACACGGGCTAGACACGGGTGTGTCTGAAGCTGTGTCTGGCACACGGCCTGGGACACGGGCGTGTCCCATGGCCGTGTCTTGGTCTGGTTGAGTCGGTTCCCTATGATGATAATATGAAAATCAGTGTTTTATGTGCAAGTTGTTGGGCTTGAGTGACACTCTCCTAAGTATGTGCCGACTGTTATGTTATAAATATGTTTTGTTCATGACATGAGGTTTCAATTGTATTATTTATGAGAGGTTTTGTTCTGACGTGTGGTAATTGTTGTTGGGTTACCTATTATGGGGAGGCGGTGGATTTGGGAAAGCGGTGATGAGCTGTCATTTTTATCTTTCCGAGCTATTACCCTGACCGATCTTCTCAATATATTGACAGCGTTGTTAGGGCTCGCGGAAGGGCGCCGTTCTTCCTCCTCCCTTCTTCTCATCTCCCTCTCTTAACCTCACGAATTTCACGGGATTTCTGAATGGATATTGGGAGCAGAGATCGACAAGATTTTGGGAGGCCTGGGCTTTGTCGGGCTCGTGTTGTTTGTACAGAACCGGTACTCTGCTTCCTTTACTGGTTGTAAGCCTTCTTTCCCCTTTCACTCCTTGTGTTTTATTTGGGGATTTCCTGAGCAAGCAAGATAGGGTTTCTCTCTTTTGAGATCTATGGGTGTATGTTGGGATGGCCGGTGGTTGCTTTTTGCCTCTTTTATATTGGGGGTTGTTGTTGGGATGAGATATAAATGGACCGGCTGTTACTATCCCTCTTCTTATTATAGGCATTGTTAACTAAACAGTTAGACTAAGGTGGCGATCTGTATGTTTACAAGTTAAATCCTTGTTGTGCATACTGATTGGTACATGACATGTGTTTCTCATTTGGTTAAGTTAACTGGAGGGCTGGTGGTAGATATGGGTTTTTTCCGGCTAGCTATCAATTGGCCCAAGTCCTGTTTACTGATTTTTGGGCTTTGCTTTGCCTATTGGCCGTCTAGTATTATGTTAAATATTTGATTATTGTAGTTTGTTATACACAGTGGTGTCACAACCAGTTGTGTTTAGCTGAGTCATATTTTATGATTTTGACTATGATCATTCTGAATTCTAATTGGGAGGCTTACTATTATAAGGAGTCAAATGGGTTATCTGGATGGATGTATTCATTGGTACAATGCTTATTTTCCTTTTGTTCATTAGTGGGCTAGTTTAGTAGCTTCCAAATGATGTTAATACAATAGACAATGTCGTAGCGATAATGAGGTGCAACCCCGGTATAAAAGACCCTAAGTGATACAATTATTATACAGATACCGCGAAGGATGGCTTCTCAAACTAGGCGCGACGAGGACATGAACTGCGAAGAATAACTGATGTTGAGAGCTACTTGCTTCTGTTTATGCTTTATTGCCCTCTTTTTCAGTTTTGTGCACTAATATTATTAGTATTGCAATCTCATGATTACTCGCTTATGTTAGCATGGAATACTTGTACATCACTGATAAGGATTACTCGCATATGTATGGCCTTTTATAAAGGTAAACATGTGATTAGCTTCTGAGGGGATTAATAAATAAATGAACTCTAAGTATAGAAATGAAATGTACGGCAAACATAAATAAGAATGCATCGATGCATAGGAATGATAAGGGTATACTGAACAGGAATGCGCATAGAAAATACTGATGAATTGCCAAACCAGTCGAGCCTGAGGGCATAAACGCGTGTTGTACGTACTGGTTTTGGTATACTGATGACCCGGAAGGGTCGGGCCCAAAGAATGATATACAGAAATACTGAAATACGGATACGGATACGGATACTGTGATAGTTACCCTTATCATGACCTAAAATATAAGATACCATAAGAATGATAAATAAATGGGTGAAATTGAGATAGATTCATAGTTACATAGTTTTAAAGTTACCGGGCTTACATAAATTGCATGATTACAGTTTCATAGCTTACATTGTTTCATGATTACACTGATACGAGTATAGAGCTACTGAGTAAATTGTTCTATAACTGATTATATGGTTTTATAAATACTAATATGACAGATATAAAGTTGATACACAGTGGCAATACAGGTATGTAAAGTGATTAGACAGATAGAACTGAGATAGAATTACAGTTACATTGTTTATATAGTTTTCATGAATACTAACATGACAGAGATAACATTGATATATAGCTTCAGGACAGGTATGCTAAATGGTTACGAAATATATATGTTTATGGCATTGCTAAAGCTTTTACCTTTGTTAGTGTACAACAAGTAAAGAGGTATGCAACTCACTTAGTCATATGTTATGACTAAGCCCGTCCCCTTTTGGTGCAGGTACTTGACATAGTTTTGGGTTCGTATTGACGAGTGAAATTGATCGTGGATAAAATGAAAAGACACGTGGACATCGGCAATAATTGAGGTACATCTTATTATGTGTATTAATTTATACTCACTAGCCCTACTTCATCCTGGGAAAACTGTCTTGAAAGTAGCTTAGATACAGATATGTGTGGGGTCCAAAATGGGGTCCTCACAAATTGGTATCAGAGCCAGGTTTCAAGAAGTACGGCCGGAGTGGGTACAAAATATTTACACATGATACGACGTTAAGCGAACGCCTAGAAGCCTAATTTACGGAATTGGTCCAATTCAAATAAAGGAGATGAATAGGACATTGAATTCACAAGATTTAACTTTATATATTTATCGAGTATGATAATACATAACCAACTGTTACACGGACAATAAGAACTATATGTAAGAAAATCCAAGTAGAAAGAGATATTGTTTTTCCGACACGAGCTTTAAATTATGGCTTACAATAGAACCATTGTAAAACATTTTTAAAACATGTAAACTAAATTTGAATAAGACATGTTATCATGGTAAGACGTCTTGGTATCAAGTTATTATTTACATCGGAACAGGAAAGAACAGAAAGAAACAGTTAAACAGAATAAAGGTTTTCGGTTACACATTATTTAATGTGGAGGAAAGGTTAAAATAAAAATGCGCTAGCTTATGAGACGTGATTCGAATCATGATTTGAAAGTTTGAACATATAATATGGCGTCAACAAAAATGACGTCAATGTAGATCAAATACAGTTTGTATGGTGCAATTTGTATGTTATAGCAAGGGCAATAAAATGTCATGATAAATATTGAATATGAAAAATGAATTGTAATGAAATATGACTTCGACATTGAACACATGATATTATTTTTTACGAAAGTTAACAATATGAACGTCGTGTGGTGACACAACAGAAACTGTTCAAAGAACAAAATGACACAAGTATACAATATGGGGTGTAACACCCAAATTGATGCGCAACGTGATATGGTGGTGTAGGATGGCATATGAATCGGCAAAATAACTATGTGAGGGCTCATATTGTCCATTCGTTAATCTACTGTTGAAGAAATGATATTTAAAAGGGTCTTTTTATTGCGATAAGTAAGGATGATAGAAGAATAATAATATAGTACGCTTCGGAAAACAAATTAACTGTTTTTGTTCAACGATATATGTGATAGACAAATACAAATCAAGGCTCAACAAGGTATTGTATATGCAAATATATGTAAGTTCGAACCATATGACGATCATCAACCCTCTATGCATAAAATAGAATATTGTTGTATGTAAAGAGTTTCATTGATCTCATGCACACATTTATTATACTAAGTTACATTGACCTCATGGTCAAATTGGTATCGTGTTATGTTTTCGAGGACGAAAATCTTTATAAGAGGGGAAGAGTTTGTAACGACCCCAAACCGTGAAGTAACCCAAACATATAATAAAAAGGTAATACGAAATGTCCCCTATGATGATAATATGAAAATCAGTGTTTTATGTGCAAGTTGTTGGGCTTGAGTGACACTCTCCTAAGTATGTGCCGACTGTTATGTTATAAATATGTTTTGTTCATGACAATGAGGTTTCAATTGTATTATTTATGAGAGGTTTTGTTCTGACGTGTGGTAATTGTTGTTGGGTTACCTATTATGGGGAGGCGGTGGATTTGGGAAAGCGGTGATGTGCTGTCATTTTTATCTTTCCGAGCTATTACCCTGACCGATCTTCTCAATATATTGACAGCGTTGTTAGGGCTCGCGGAAGGGCGCCGTTCTTCCTCCTCCCTTCTTCTCATCTCCCTCTCTTAACCTCACGAATTTCACGGGATTTTTGAATGGATATTGGGAGCAGAGATCGACAAGATTTTGGGAGGCCTGGGCTTTGTCGTGCTCGTGTTGTTTGTACAGAACCGGTACTCTGCTTCCTTTACTGGTTGTAAGCCTTCTTTCCCCTTTCACTCCTTGTGTTTTATTTGGGGATTTCCTGAGCAAGCAAGATAGGGTTTCTCTCTTTTGAGATCTATGGGTGTATGTTGGGATGGCAGGTGGTTGCTTTTTGCCTCTTTTATATTGGGGGTTGTTGTTGGGATGAGATATAAATGGACCGGCTGTTACTATCCCTCTTCTTATTATAGGCATTGTTAACTAAACAGTTAGACTAAGGTGGCGATCTGTATGTTTACAGGTTAAATCCTTGTTGTGCATACTGATTGGTACATGGCATGTGTTTCTCATTTGGTTAAGTTAACTGGAGGGCTGGTGGTAGATATGGGTTTTTCCGGCTAGCTATCAATTGGCCCAAGTCCTGTTTACTGATTTTTGGGCTTTGCTTTGCCTATTGGCCGTCTAGTATTATGTTAAATATTTGATTATTGTAGTTTGTTATACATAGTGGTGTCACAACCAGTTGTGTTTAGCTGAGTCATATTTTATGATTTTGACTATGATCATTCTGAATTCCAATTGGGAGGCTTACTATTATAAGGAGTCAAATGGGTTATCTGGATGGATGTATTCATTGGTACAATGCTTATTTTCCTTTTGTTCATTAGTGGGCTAGTTTAGTAGCTTCCAAATGATGTTAATACAATAGACAATGTCGTAGCGATAATGAGGTGCAACCCCGGTATAAAAGACCCTAAGTGATACAATTATTATACAGATACCGCGAAGGATGGCTTCTCAAACTAGGCGCGACGAGGACATGAACTGCGAAGAATAACTGATGGTGAGAGCTACTTGCTTCTGTTTATGCTTTATTGCCCTCTTTTTCAGTTTTGTGCACTAATATTATTAGTATTGCAATCTCATGATTACTCGCTTATGTTAGCATGGAATACTTGTACATCACTGATAAGGATTACTCGCATATGTATGACCTTTTATAAAGGTAAACATGTGATTAGCTTCTGAGGGGATTAATAAATAAATGAACTCTAAGTATAGAAATGAAATGTACGGCAAACATAAATAAGAATGCATCGATGCATAGGAATGATAAGGGTATACTGAACAGGAATGTGCATAGAAAATACTGATGAATTGCCAAACCAGTCGAGCCTGAGGGCATAAACGCGTGTTGTACGTACTGGTTTTGGTATACTGATGACCCGGAAGGGTCGGGCCCAAAGAATGATATACAGAAATACTGAAATACAGATACGGATACGGATACTGTGATAGTTACCCTTATCATGACCTAAAATATAAGATACCATAAGAATGATAAATAAATGGGTGGAATTGAGATAGATTCACAGTTACATAGTTTTAAAGTTACCGGGCTTACATAAATTGCATGATTACAGTTTCATGGCTTACATTGTTTCATGATTACACTGATACGAGTATAGAGCTACTGAGTAAATTGTTCTATAACTGATTATATGGTTTTATAAATACTAATATGACAGATATAAAGTTGATACACAGTGACAATACAGGTATGTAAAGTGATTAGACAGATAGAACTGAGATAAAATTACAGTTACATTGTTTATATAGTTTTCATGAATACTAACATGACAGAGATAACATTGATATACAGCTTCAGGACAGGTATGCTAAATGGTTACGAAAGATATATGTTTATGGCATTGCTAAAGCTTTTACCTTTGTTAGTGTACAGCAAGTAAAGAGGTATGCACCTCACTTAGTCATATGTTATGACTAAGCCCGTCCCCTTTTGGTGCAGGTACTTGACATAGTTTTGGGTTCGTATTGACGAGTGAAATTGATCGTGGATAAAATGAAAAGACACGTGGACATCGGCAATAATTGAGGTACATCTTATTATGTGTATTAATTTATACTCACTAGCCCTACTTCATCCTGGGAAAACTGTCTTGAAAGTAGCTTAGATACAAATATGTGTGGGGTCCAAAATGGGGTCCTCACAGTGTCTGGCACACGGCCTGGGACACGGGCGTGTCCCATGGCCGTGTTTTGGTCTAGTTGAGTCGGTTCCTTTGTCGCTTAAGGCACACGGCCTGTGACACGGGCATGTCATAGGCCGTGTCATCCCAAGAAAGTGCTTTTCTGGGCGATTCGTGGCCGTTCATTTCCTTCAACTTGGATCCAATTGTCCAGAGATCTTTCTGCTGATATAAGGCCGAGAGTTGAAGGATAAACTCTCATTTATCTTTGGTCATTCTCTTTCTAATGAGATAGAGAGAGGGGAGAGCAAGGAAGAAGGTGGAGAAGGAATCCGGCAGCCGAAGGAGCTTAAGCGTTCCGAATCGAGAGCCGAGTTCAGATTTGTGGAGGCAAAGCCGTTGCGGTGATTTTCACCTGGCTAGATTTCCATGGATCCAAAACGATCGTCATGGGTAGCGATCTCCTTCTTGGACAAGTGAAGTCCTCCTTTATGCATGTGCATTGAATCCTCCATACAGAGGTGAAAAGCATAAGTAATTCCAGCGGGTTGATCGTTGATATCCCCGGTTGGGTCTGCATCTAGATCCGGAAATGTGTAGTACGGAATATGCATGCTGTGTGAAGCCCATCCGGACGGTTGGTCTGGATTGGTGATGTTTATATTGCGAAACAGAGAAGAATCCGTGTATGAAATGAGTATTTTACGGATTTTGTGAGGATGCTTGTGAATTGTGAATACTTCCAAAATATCTAGGAAGCTCTGTATGAGCTCCTTGTGTTGTGGGTGCTGCGTGAATTGTATGCTTTGCATGAGCTGTGTGCTGAATCGGAAAGCGACTCTGCGGGAGCTGTGTGCTGAAAAGGGAAGGGAAAGCTAGCCGACCCGCTGTAACACCCCTATCCGTCACATAACATATAGTAGTAGGTCCGACCGTGTCCCGACGCCATATACTACGGACAGACCGGTTGGTTACTCATTGAAATCATTCAACCAAACACAACGTCCTACACAGAGCATCTAGCGAAAGCCATTTATTATGGTTGCAAAGAATAAAGAACCCTGCCAAGCATGAATGTCCACTACTCAAACCAAGAAGGAATGTTTAATACACTAATAGAAATGGCCTTATGGCCTTACAAGAGTTTGCTTAATAAAAGTGTCTTCCAAATCTCGGCACGCAGGCCGGTCACACATGAGTACAAAAGGAAAACACTCAAAAATTTGTCTTCGAGGGCCGACACAGCAACTTGGGTTTTATCCCGCTATTTACCGCTCGGCTCCGCAGTACTTGCAAGCAACAATCCACCGCACGGTGGTAAATAAAGGAAACAGTCAGCTATTATAACGATTTCGCCCGAAATCGGGGCGGCAAAGCTTCTTCCCTACACTTGTTAGCAAAGCAAGCAATATAGCGAAATAAGCATAACATCACAGGTGCACGCTCACACGGCCGTACACCCCGTGCTCTCAGGGCACTTACTCGACGAAGCCAGTTCGAACCTCGTTCGGTCCTTGAATTCCACCACCACCCCCTTGGGGCGGCAACCTCGTGAGCATTTAATCCTTTAAGCCGTAGCCTAGACTCGATCTCCAAACCTCGGCAAGTCCCACGTAAAACTTTAGGTCGCTTTAACCAAGCAGATGGATCGTGTAGGGGTCCACCAGCCCGTTGCTCACCCCGCCGTTGCCATTTGGCCTTTGACGCGGGCTAAGCTTCCCCAGTCCCAAATATCGTTCAAATACGGTACATAGCCCCGCTATGTACCCGGTTGGCTCCCAGGCCACTGATATGACAGAAATGCGTTTCCTTCCAGATTTCCAGGTACACCTCGGGGTTAATCCCCAAGATTCCCTGATGCATTCTACCGCATAACAACCCGAAAACAATCAAAATGCTCGGAGTCTTCTCCGACTAACAATGCATAACAAAATATCACCGATCCAGACTAACATGTCCGGGTAGGCTTCACACATCATGCATATGTCCGTACTATGATTCCGGACTCTAACAAAGGGGACTTTACATATCTACCCCAAGGAATATCGCAATCTCGCCGCACACTCGCGGGAGAAGGGTTTTCCCATGCAAAAGAAGAAGAGCTTCACATGCTCAAGAAGAGAATCGTTACCCTAGCATTCCTCCTTGGCGCCATGGAAATCTATGTGGATGGAAAGCACCGCAATCTCCTCGCCTCCGCGGATCCGAAGTCGGCTCGCGATTTGGAGCTCCGAAGCTCCGCCGGTGACCGAATCTTGTCTTCCTCCTCCTCCTTGCTCTCCCCTCTCTCTAGACTTTAGAAAGAGAATCAAGTGGATGAAATGAGGGATTACAAACCCTAATTTCGGGTTTAAACTGCAAGCACCAACCCCCAGCCATCGGATCCCAACATAAGAAAACGAACGGGCACGATCGGAGCCTAAAATAAAAAAACTGGGCCGAACACGGCCTGCGACATGCCCGTGTCCAGGGCCGTGTCGCCCATTCGTTGTCTCACCCGACGCTCCGACCAGCACACGGCCTCCAACACACCCGTGTCATATGTGACACGGCCGTGTCAAGACCCGTGTCACGCCCCATGTGCAACTACCAACATTTTTTCCCGAGGAGGACACGGCCTGCGACACGGCACCCGACACGCCGTGTCACATGTGACACGCCCATGTCTGTGCCCGTGTCATGGCCCGTGTGCATAACTCAGAAATCTCCCTAGCGTGACACGCCCTGGGACACGCCCGTATCCCAGGCCGTGTGCCTCAACTCGACGATCGCCGATCGCCAAAACGTCGACCACACGACCCGTGGCCGAACACGCCCGTGACACGCCCGTGTCACGCCCATGACACGCCCGTGTCACGCCCGTGACACGCCCGTGTCACCTGCTCCAAGTCCCAGACTTGGCTTAAAACGTCACCCGTCCCTCTTTTGAGTTTCGGGGTGTTACAACTCTCCCCCTCTTAAAAGAATTTTGGCCACGAAATTACTAAAGGAAAGAAAACGGAAAACTTTAAGCAGTACCTGAGCGGAATAACTCCGGGTACTCCTCCAGCATAGTTTGCTCTCGCTCCCAAGAGAGCTCCTCCCGACCGCAATTGTCCCACCGGACCTTGACCATCCGGATCTCCTTGTTACGGAGTCGCTTAGTTTCAAAGTCTTCAATACGAACGGGCTTGACCTTAGTTGTCAACCCTTCGTCCATCGGTACTAGATCCACTGCGATCACCTACGAAGGTTCTTGCACCGCCTTCCGCAATACAGAGACGTGGAATACATCGTGTAGTCCACTCAATTCCACCGATAGCTTCAAACGATAAGCCGCTTCGCCGACCCGCTCTAGAATCTCAAAGGGTCCAAGGTATCTTGGGCTCAGCTTCTTCAAGCGTCGCACCCACGAAACACCCTTGAACGGCTTTATCTTCCAATATGTCAACCGTGAACTCCACATTCTGATGCGTGGTGTTAAAGTATTTAGCTTGTCTATCTTGAGTGATCAGCAAACGCCCTCGTATGTGTTAGGATCGAACTAAAACAAGTCAGAAACGGTTTAAACTGAAACTTTATTATCAGAAAAAGGTATCTATTATAAAGGTATGCCCTCCCTTATATAGAATGGAGGAGATATGAGAGAATACAAATAAGAGATGTGGGACTAAAAAATTACAGGACTAGGCGGACTATACAGAACAAACCGCACAAGTCACGCGGTTAGACAGAAGGGCTAACCGCACGGCTACTACCAGAGAGAAAGAGAGATCGCCAGTGGAAAGCGCTAGACCGCCCGGTCTCCAATCCGGCTGAGACAAACAGCTAGACCGCTCGGCTACCAGACAGCAACAGCACATCAACCAACCTGCTGAAGGGAAACCGCCAGACCGCCCGGTCTTCAACCTGCCAAGACAGACCGCCAGACCGCCCGGTCACCAACTTAAACACTCCCCCTCAAGCTGGAGTATATATATCGATCATGCCCAGCTTGTCACAAATATGAAGAAACAAGGCAAAAACTGGCTTGGTGAAGATGTCAGCCAGTTATTTATCAGAAGTGACAAATGGAGTGCAAATTTGTTCCTTTAAGATCTCTTCACGAATGAAATGACAGTCAGCCTCAATGTGCTTCGTTCTTTCATGGAAGACCGGATTTTTGGAGATGTATATGACAGCCTTGTTATCATAGAACATAGGTAGAGGATGGTTGTAGACCTCTCCTAAATCTAGCATGAGATCCCGTAGCCATTTTAACTCACAAGTGGTCGACGCCATACTGCGATACTCAGCTTCTGCACTAGACCTGGAGACAACAGACTGCTTCTTGCTCTTCCAGCTCACCAGATTTCCCCCAACAAAGGTGCAAAAACCCGAGGTTGACTTGCGATCCCTTTGGCATCAGCATAACTTGCATCTGAGTATGCTTTAACCCTCAGATGACCATTCTTCTGAAAAAGTAATCCTTTTCCAGGCGCTTCTTTGACATACTCCAAGATCCGCAAGGCGGACTGTAGATGGCACTCCCTAGGTGCTTGCATGAATTGACTCACCTTGCCCACAACATAGGAAATGTCAGGCCTGGTCACTGTGAGATATATGAGCTTATCAACCAGACGCCTGTACCGCGAACTATCTGAAAGAGGAGGCGAATCATCTGTCCAGGTTTTGTCTTCTCCACTTGCCATGGGGCATCTGGTAGGTTTTGCTCCAGTTAATCCTGCCTCTTTTAAAAGATCAAGGGCATATTTACGCTGGGAGAGAACTAATGAGTCGGGCTTCCGAGAGATTTCGATCCCCAGAAAGTACTTTGGAGAGCCCATATCTTTCGTGACCAGATGTTGACGAAGATGTCGCTTTGTCAGGGCTACCTTCCTGATCATCGCTAGTGAGAAGAATATCATCGACGTACACAGCAAGAACAACCAGCCCTGAGGGGGTTTTGCGAATAAAGAGAGAGTGATCGGCAGAGCTTCACACAAAACCAACAGCCGCCACGATGCCACTAAACTTGTCAAACCAAGCTCGAGGGCTCTGCTTGAGGCCATAGATAGCCTTCTTCAGCCGGCATACTCGTGTCTCCCCCTAAGAAACATACCCAGGAGGTTGCTCCATGTAGATGGCCTCCTGAAGATCACCATAAATGAAGGCATTCTTGACATCCAGCTGGGAAATCAGCCAATCCCTATTTACCGCCACAGAGAGAAGGACCCGGATAGTACTTAGACGAGCCACGGGAGAGAAGGTGTCAAAGTAATCAACCCCATAGGTCTGAGAAAACCCCTTAGCAACAAGGCGAGCCTTATAACGATCCATAATGCCGTCTGGGCCAAATTTGACCACAAAGACCCAGCGACAGCAAACAACATCAGTGCCGAAGGGAGGAGGAATACGAGTCCAGGTACCCCGCTCAGTTAGGGTCACCATTTCCTCATCCATGACCATATTCCAATGAGGAATAGTAAGGGCCTCCTGGTAGGAGCAGGGTGTGACAGTGGCAGAGATAGCCAGTGCAAAAGCCCTGCGAGAATGGGTAAGACGATCATATGAAACAACAACAGCAAGGGGGTGTAGGGTACACGTCCGCACCCCTTTGCGAAGAGCTATAGTAAGATCCAAGTCAGCGGGTCCCTCAGCATCCGGAGCATCCGTGGCAGAGAGAGCTGGCCCGGGAGTAGAGAGCGACGGTGGCGGAGATGAGGGAGATGGTAGCGGAGAAAAGGGAGAAAGAGGCGGAGTGAGAGGAGTGGACGGAGACGGTGTAGGGGTGAAGATTGTAGTAGGAGACGAGGGAACGAAGGGAACAGCAGGAGAATCAGAAGCTGGGAGAAGAGGAGAGGAGTCAGCCGAGAAGTATGAGGTATTCTCGAAGAAGGTGACGTCAGCAGAGACGAACAGCTTACGAAGGACGGGATCAAATCAACAATAGCCTTTCTGAGTGGTGGAGTACCCCAGAAAGACACATTTGGTGGAGCGAGGGGAGAGCTTATCATGGGTGGTAGAAGGGGCATACACAAAGGCAGTGCATCCAAAGATTTGGAGTAGGAGAGGAAACGGTTCTTTGCCCGGATACAGAATGGAGAATGAGGTTTTTTCGTGTAGAACCGTGGAGGGAATGCGATTGATAAGGTAGTAGGCAAAGAGAACACATAGCCCCAATAGGAGCAAGGAACATGCATCTGGGTCATCAAAGTGCGAGCGACATCGAGGAGGTGACGATTTTTGCGTTTTTCCACACCATTTTGTTGTGAAGTATATACACAACTAGTTTGATGAATAATCCCATTTTGCATGCAGAAGGTAGAAAAGTCATGACTGATATATTCTTTGGCATTATCAGATCGAAAAACTTTAATAGAAACATTAAACTGAGTTTTGATCATGAGATAGAAGGACGTCCATACAGAGAATAATTCGGAGCGATCTTTTAACAGATACACCCACGTACAGCGAGAGAAATCATCAATGAACGTGACAAAATATGAACTACCCCGACCAACGGTAAGAGTAGGAGAAGGACCCCAAACATCGGAGTGGATGAGATCAAACAGACGGGTAGATCCACGAACGTGTTTTGGAGGAAAGGAGGAGCGGTGATGCTTGCCAAGCTGACATGCCTCACAGTTGAGCGGAGGACTTTGTGGAGGAAGTTGGGGCAGAAGTTGACGAAGAAGACGTGGAAGAGCATGACCAAGGCAGAGATGCCATTGGAGAAGATCTGTGGAGGTGGAGAAGAAGGTAGAGAAAGCGAAAATGTTGTCCAAGAAGTATAGGCCATCACTTTCAGTCCCAGTAGCAATCGTCCGTTGGGAGTCCGGATCCTGAAAAGAGCAAAAAGTAGAAGTAAATGTGACGGAACATTGTAATTGCTTGCACAGAGAGGTAACAGATAATAAGTTGCACGGGAACGTGAGCACGTAGAGAGTATCCGCCAAGCGAAGAGACGGAGTGACATGAACTATCCCCGTCCCATGGACCGATGATTAAGAGCCGTCAGCGAGAATTACCGGGGGCAACCGATCATGTGTTTTTAGGAGAGAAAAACACTGGAGATTGCCGGTCATATGATTAGTAGCACCGGTGTCGATCAACAATTTTCCTTGAGTAACAACATGGGCACTACCAGAAGACGTGACCACTGAGGCGAACGTCTATGAGGAGTATGGTTCGAACCAATGGGGTAGCGTTTACCACCTCTTGCTTTTAGTACAACTTCGCGTCACCCGTTTCTAACCACGACAACGGCGTGCGACACTTCCTACATACTGGGCCTCGAAGGGCACCACCTGAATACTCGCCTGGCAGCTGATTGTTGTACGCAAACTCCACCAAATACATGTGATCTTCCCAAAGCTTCCCGAAGTCTAGAACACACATGCGGAGCATGTCCTCCAACATTATGTTGACTCTCTCGGTTTGTCCATCCGTCTATGGATGGAAGGTTGTGCTTAACTTCAATTTAGTCCCCAACATCTGTTGCACCAACCTCCAATCATTGGACGTAAAACACCCATCCCGATCACTCACGATGTTGCGCGGCACACCGTGTAATCTGACTATATTATCCACATATAGCTTCACTAGACTCTCCACTGAATCATCCTTCCTATGCGGAATAAAGTGCGACACCTACGTTAACCGATCTACGATCATTCAGATGGCGTCGTTCCCCCTCTGCGACCTTGGCAAGCCATGCATAAAGTCCATCGATATGTCGTCGAACTTCCACTCCGGAATAGGCAAGGATTTCAATAATACTCCAGCCTTTAGGCACTCCGCCTTTACTAAGGCACAAGTTTGACACTTCGCCACAAACAGTGCCACATCTTGATTTCCTTCATGCTGCTTTCCAAATCCATAGTCTGCCAAATTCGATCTGACAGGTCATACTGAACTTCCTATCAGTTCAATAATGCTTTGGCACTAGTCTGCTTGTCCACACAACAGATAGTTAATGTCTCCAGCTCCCGGGTCAATCTCTAAACAAGATCCGACAACTAGTTGGCTTGGGCGGGAGCCCTGTGTCTCAACGCATCCGCAACTGCATTGTCTTACACCGGGCACAAAATAAATTTCGAACGTATAGTCCCCCAGGAACTCCATCTATTTCCGCTGCCTCAAGTTCAGATCCTTTTGACCCAACCAATATATCAGGCTCCTATGATCGGTATAAACATCGTCCTTTACGCCGTACAAATAATGTCTCCACAGATTTTTGTGCAAAAGCACGCCCGCTAACTCCAGATTGCGGACTGGACAATTCCTCTCATGCTCTTTCAGTTAGTGCGAGCTATAAGCCATAATATTACCATGCTGTAGCAGCACGCAGCCCAATCCACTGCTCAAGACAGTGTTGTAGATCTCAAGGCCTTTGGTTCCACTCGGCGAACTCAGCACTGGCGCCGTGGTTAACCAACTCTCTAACCCTTCGAAGCATGGGCGCACTCGCGCCTCTAAACAAACTTTTAAGTTTTCCCTGACAACGTTGTGAGGGGTAAATCTATCCGCGAGAAGTCCTCTACGAAGCGCCTGTGGTAGCCGACCACACCAGAAAACTCTGGACTTCCGCTACCAAGACAACACAGGCCACCCTCGTACTGTGACTAACAACGCTGGATCCACGTACTCCCACTCTACCAACTACAGGACCAAGGAGCGCTACCGAGGATAACCCAAGACTCACGCTTGGAGAACTTGGCTTATAAATGGTTCCTCCTTAGCGTCCCCAAAACCAGAAGTAGGTATTCAGAAGTGATATTCTTTGCACTTCAAGTACACCAATGCGTCGTCGATGAAGACGATCACAAAAAAAATGGACTAGGTACTCCATGAACGTTCTGTTCATCCGGTCTATGAACACTGATGGCGTATTTGACTGCCAAGAAGGCACGATCATAGACTCGGATGGCTCATTCCTCGTGCTTAACGTCGTCTTTGCGATATCACTTACCCTTATTCTCAGATGAGGGTAACCGGACTTACGATCCACTATTGAGTCAACCGAAGACCCGACTAACTGATCAAAAGATCATCGATCATTTGGATCGAGTACTTGTCCTATTTCTGCAAACTTATACAGCTCTCTGCCACAGATACAAAATTGCAAGCTCCCTTCCTTCTTCTTGGTAAAAAGGACTGGTGCGCTCCAAGGCAACGAGCTTGGACGCACATACCCTTGCTCCATCAACTTTTCTAGTTGAACCTATAACTCCGCCATCACCTTAGGCATCAACATATAAGGAGAGCGTGACACAAAGCCTAGAAATTCCAGTTCTAAGTTAACACGCATAAGGTATCCGACATAAAGAACTAGTTAGCTAACAAGAAAAACCATACCTGACATCCCGACGGTCAGCCACATGGCCTCCTGCTGGCCAAGGATGTTCACTCCCGGCTGGGCCGGAGTAAACAGTGATGCGGTGGACGTCACCGTCTTGCCTTTCTCTTCAGATATATCCCCCGGCTTCTTTTCGGACATTGGGCGTCCACTTCGACAATCCCGGAAATAGTGCCCCGGCTTTCCACAGGTAAAGCATGCATCTGGGGTTTGAACTGTAGTCGCTCCGAATGTGATAGAGGAAGGGACTAGACCCGACCTCCTAGCCTTCTTGCACCACCTACGGTACTGATGAGTCCATATTTTATACCTATTTGCGGACTCATCTGGGCTTATTTTCTTGTCTTTGCACACCGTTTAGCGTCATTTGCACTCCTTTTGGTTCGCTACGGTTTTCCACGCCCTGTGCACCTTTTTAGCCCATTTTCTGTGCTTGTGTGCGTTTACTTTCTTGCTATGTTTATTACTGTTTGCTGTGGCTGCCACGATCGATGTCCCGTGCAGTTTTCCTGCAGGTTTGGGGATCGTGAGGGCATTCGGGATAGGCGTTTCACTATTTTTGGCAAAGGAGTCAGTGGTCGTGCGTTTTTACCCATGCACGACCATCGACCTCCTGGCGCACGATCACTGATCGTGCGCAGCCCGGTCTCATTTGTGAAAACTCTGTCTTGAACCTTTCGCATGATCACTTGCCATACCGCGTACGACCACCGCTCGTGTGCCGCCGATCGTGCGCAGTCATACCCATTTTGCAAAAGTCTGTCTGGCTATTTCCGCACGATCATCAGCATTGCCTCGCACGATCACTGATCGTGCGCAGCTGATCGTGCGCGACTACTGATTTTCTGATGCAGGTCTGCAGGTTGCTCACGCACGGGCGCTGACCTTGGTCGCGCACGACCACTGGTCGTGCGCCAGTGGTCGTGCGCCCTATTTATTCTGCAAGCTATAAATACGCTGTTCCGCGAATTAGGGCGAGGGCAATCGTTACGGAACCTTCACCAGTCCGCCGTTTCGCCCTCCAGCAGTTCCATTCACCTCCACCTTCATTCCTACCAACGGGAGGACCTTCTCCGGTGATTCCGAAGCATTCCGCATCCTCCGGTGATCCTCCCGGCCATTGAAGCATTCTTCTCCGAGCTTTCCACCAAGGAAGAAGACGAAGCATACCTAGAGAACGGAGTTACAGGCCCTCGAGGTGACAGCTCGGTGGTACCGGAAGCCCTCCTCGGACTGCGCTTGGAAGCGGATTGACAACCCGCACCTCCGGCCAACAACCGCGGTGGATCTTCAATCTCGTGGTTTTACATTTTCTCTCTTTTCTTGTTGTATGGAATGTTTGTGCTTGTAATGAACATCAACTTCTAGTGTTATTTTGATTGGTTGTGTTTCATCTTGTTTTAGAGATTTATTCTTTGATGCGCCTCGCTCCATCTCGCTCCACTCCACACGTTCGTTTCACTCAAGCTCGCTCCGCACTAATCACCTCCCTCGCTAGACTTCCGTCCACTCGCCAATCGAAGTACGGCATCACGGCCGCTACATCCATCTCGCCTTGAGAAGCGGTGATTGCGACCCGCATAGTTTACATTAGTGTAATCGGTCGTAAGACCACCAACCAAAGCCCCTTTCTTTTTCTGTTTATTTCAATTAACTCTCATAACGATAGTTTTAGAGTCTAAATCGTTCGACGCCAATTGCATTCCTCAAGAGACCGACATCCGGGGATTCATTCCCAACTTTATTACTTGTGCGACCGGTACGCTTGCCGTATTTTACGCGCATCAAGTTTTTGGCGCCGTTGCCGGGGAATGCAACTGTGGAACGACTGAGGATTTCTGAAAATATTGATATTCGAGTTAATTTGTTTTGCTCTGTTTCATTTCTTTTCTCTTCTACTGTAGTTCATTGTTGGAATTGTAAGTTTTGCGCGATGAATCTTTGCAAAGTAGTTGCTTCCGTTTGACTTTGATATTTCCGCAATGTGGGCCAATTTCAATATTCGTTGCCCTCATTGTGGAGATATCTCGCATGCAAGTGATCGATGTCCCCAGAAGCATAATTCCCAGGAAATTCACGACTCTACATTTCGTAGACATAAGCCGGTCATCCACCGACCAGCGGAGCCATTACCGCACTACTTTTTCTCGGCTTCAGCAAACGCTTCACCGCGGAAGCCGGCTAAGCAGTGCATCTTTTGTCGAAGCTGGGATCATGCATTGAAGGACTGCACTGCTTATTTAGCTGAATTGGAAGTGGATAATGAGCCGGACTTCCGGATTATTCCCACTTCCACCGTGGGCAGCACCCCTTCAGCCTCGGGATATGCATCGATGCCATCTCCATGTTTTGGAGAAAGCACTTCCGGTACATGCCCCGATGCTTGTGTCGATCCCCATCCCGGCATGGATACGTATACTTCTGATGAACATGCATCACCTAGCATCGAGTCCGGTTGCGAAGAGACAGTTCTTGACTCCCCGTTGAGTTCTGTACCTCCGCCTTCCGCTTTGCATAGTATTCATTCTTTTTCTGATGTTTCTGTTGAGGCTGATTCGCAGGTGGAAACTAGCACTCTCAGCTTTCTGTTAGATCCGGTCGAGGAGGACATTTCCGTGGTTGAGGTTGCTACCTTCACCCCATGTGAGGATGTCCAATGCGCGGACGAAATGGATGCTGCGCTAGGAACTTCTTGCACCATCCTGGACAGTGGTGTTCAGATTTCTGCAATTCCACCAACGGGAGATGATTCCGGGATCATTTCCAAGATTAAGGATTGTTTATGTTATTCTTCTGATTTATTTCTTGACCCCGTTCTTGTTTCCACTTCCCTGCAGGATTCCATCTTGGAACCGGTTCAACCAGTGCACGGGCTTGTAATGCGGCCTATGTCTGCTAGCCACCATTTGCAGGTGGTGTTGGAAACGACGAGCTTCACAAGTTATTTCCTGCCCATGCCTGACATTTATGACAGGTATACTTATACAGGTAGTGGGGCATTTGCTCTGTCTCCATACCGGTACCCGCTACCAAAATGCGTGCTTGAACAATTGCCTGAGCATTTCTATTTTCATACGCCAATCAGCTAATACGTGTTTAGAAGTTGAATAAGTCCTGTTGGGAGACAGAAAACCCAATAGTTATCTAGGTAGCTTGTTCTTTTCTTTTCTTGTCGAATTTTAGCAATTTGTTTCTTCTTTTCCAATCTCATATTTTATTTTCATGCCATTTTAGTCTCAAAATGTTTGTGGTAGCTCCGCCTCATTTCCTTATCTCCCGTGCGCACCCGCAGCGTTATCCGAGCGATCTTGGTATAAAACTAGGTTGCCTGTAATTTTGATATATCGCGCACGACCACTGATCGTGCGCACTATTTGATTTCGCACGATCACTGGTCGTGCGGTCGGCCCAGTTTTTATAAAAAGACCCCTCAGGCGACGCTGAGCGTGCGCCCTAATCTCTCGCTCCCGAGCTTTCGTCGTGCGTCGTTCTCCTGAGCTTCCGTCCCCTCTTCTTCTCCGGCAAATCTCCGAGAGATTTCTTCCCTCCTCGCTCCACCAGATCTTCCTCTTGCAATGGCTTCTACCTCTAACCGCAGGGCTGTCAACGCCTACCAGCGCTCCACTCCGGCTCAGGTGCTGCAGAGGATGGCGGCATTTCAGAAGGACACCCACCAGCGCCAGTTTACTGATTTGAAGAACAAACCCTTCCTCCCTCAGCGTCTTGTGGACTGGGAGGAGTTAAGGTTCATTGGCGACGGCGGTGTTCTTGCGGATTCTATCCTCCACCTCTACTCATTTGACAAGTGGAGCCACGTTTTCGAGTGCCGCGAACCCGGATTCAAAGAGCTCACTTTGGAGTTCCTCTCCACGTTTGAGTGGGAATGCGACACTCGCGTCTATCGCCCTGTTGAATGCTCCTTCCGGATTCGGGGACGGGTCATTTCCATGACCATCCATGAGCTTGGCGTCCGAGCCGGATTCTACTCAGATGCCTCGGAACCACAAGGTTTAGGCTCTGGCTTCCCTGAAGGGTCCTCCCATGGGTCTGCTTGGCGCGAAATTACCGGTTCCGACGAGGAGTATGTGGCTCGGAAGGCCAAGTCGACCAAGATCATTTCCCCTGCCTTGCGGTATCTTCAGCATCTTCTTAGCCACTCACTCACGGCGCGGTCACTTAGTCAGAATGTGGTTGGGTGGCAGGATTTAGTTTCACTTTATAGCATGCTCCGTCGGGAACCCATCCACCTTGGTTATATGCTGGCGACATTCTTCCATCATGAGGCTACTTATCGCCTCGCCGGCGCGATCGGTGGTGCTTATTACATCACTCGCATCGCCAAGAATTTGGGAGTTTGGGATAGTTTGCCGCCGATGGAGCAGGTTACCACCCTTTCTGTCATCACCCGAGCCAGCATGGTCAGTTTTCATCTGCTGCGTGTTATTGGGAGGCGATCCGATCGTCGATTCGAGATTGTTATGCCAGGTGACGCCCGAGGAGCTTTGCAGGAGGACGAGGATGAAGTTGCTCCAGAATCTTCCGCCATGGGTAGGCGGAGAGCTGCAGGAGGCACTCAGCCACGTCGTTCTCGGCCACCATCTGCTGAGCCGGAGAGGCAGCCCGACCCTCATTTCAGTGCTGCGCAGGGTCAGAACATTCCATTTCTGAATGAGCGTCTTGCGGATATTGAGGCCTCCCAGTTGTGGATGCAGAACCTGGTATATCAGCAGGCTTTGCGTGGTGGCCTGAACATCCCTCCGCCGCCAGTTCGTTCCGCTCCCGCTCCCCGCCCGCCGCCCGTTGAGATCGACAGCAGCGACGAGGAATGAGTGCAATTCCTCTCCCCCGCAGCTACCTCTGCATTTGTGTCTTCAGAATTTGTGTTTCTTGTTTGTCCGATTTATTTTATTTTATTTTTGGTCGTTATTTATCTATTTTGCTGCAAAAACATTATATACAACTACTAATACAGGTATTTGGTCAACCTTAAGGACGGTAAACAAAAGGGCTATTCGGGAGACAACCCAAGCTTGGACCTTTTGGTCCCCTTGTTTATGTTTTCTTTTATTTTATGTTTTCTATCTTTTTTGTATTTTCTGTTGTTCGGCCTAATTCGCAGGTTCAGCTTATCTTTTGTGCGAAGCAGCAACTCCCGCAAATCATCATGCAATCTTCTGGCATGCTCCCCTCTTTGGAGCATTGGTACTCTCTCTCGCTTCAGATTTCATTCCTTGGTCGAATGTCTATTTTTCTTGCTTATGTTTTCATTCAAGTCTGGGGGGAAGAGCCGCTTGTGCACTCCACGAGCACATTTAATTTCGCATGCCAGTAGTTTTCCTTTTTGCTTCATTGTGTTAGACTCCTGTTGCACACCACTGCACCCACTTGAGCGCGAGCTTAGCGGTTTGCGTGTCACGAGTTGAACCTGTATCTTTGTTCGATTTGGAAAATTTCTGTGCTAGTTTAGGATTGTGCGACGGAGTAAAATGTTGGCCTTGCTGTGTTTCTCGTCAACTGCTCTCGTTTTGTGTAGAAATTTGAGTAGATTTAATTTTTCTGTATGCTTATAGTTTATCTTTTTCTATCTGCGTAAATTCTTTTATTCTACTCAAAAGTTGGTGAATCCGGTGTGAATCAAACGGTAGCGTAGGAATGTGTGTAGCCGCCACTAGACTCGTATTGCTTGAGTCGGGAGGGAGGATTATCTTTCTCGGTTGCTAAGAACTTGCCCCAAGCTATTCTTGAAGCATTGGTACTCGGTTAGTCTAGCGTGAGAGTGATGTAGGCCACCTTTTGGCCCAGTTGAGCTTTGTACCCATTCCTAGCATCGCCCTTGCTAGCCCCTTTGTGCCTACCCTTCTTTTGATTCAGCTCCACTATATTCGCCAAAGCCTCATAGCCAATCCTAGTCGCACACCCAATTCGAGCTTTAGTAGTTTACATTTTATGTTGGGTTGTGATATGGTGTTTTTATTTGTGATATGTGGTTGTGCCCAAAAGAAAAATGTGCTGATTTTGTAAAAAGAAAAAGAAAATATTTAAAAGAGAAAAAGAAAAAAAGAAAAGAAAAAGTTTGATTGAAAATATTTATTTGAGAAGATTTGGATTTGGAGTAGGCGGTGCACACACCTATGTTGTACAAATCAAGTCTGGGGGTGTGGTGCACCTGGTTATATTGTGGTTTGCCGAGGGATTCTTTTAGGCTAGCTCATTTGGGTTAGGTGCATAGCCTTTCTTTTTATCATTGTTTATCTCACCGTAACCCAAGCCCCATTATTACCCGAAGTCCTACGGACTTGCGCTTGAGTTGACTAGTGCCGTGGAGAGAGTGCGAACGGGCAAGCTTATGGTTTCCGACATTGGTGGATTCCTTTGGGGGTAATCTTGAGCCCCGGTCTTCGGTAATGCTCACCTTAGTGGCCTGTCTACTTTCTCCCTGCGTAAGACCGGATGATTCACCATGATTCTACTTTGGAGTAATAATAAATTTTTGTTACGCATTGTGAAAACTATAAAATATTTTGTATACTTAAGAATTTCCTCTACTTTATTTTTATGCACGCGAGCAGACGACTTCGCATGGTACTCCGTTCTGCAATTTCTTTCTTAGCTAGTTCATTTTCCCCGTCTGCTTAGGTTTTGTTTGCTCGGGGCGCGCAAACAGTTAAGTCTGGGGGTGTGATGAGTCCATATTTTATACCTATTTGCGGACTCATCTGGGCTTATTTTCTTGTCTTTGCACACCGTTTAGCGTCATTTGCACTCCTTTTGGTTCGCTACGGTTTTCCACGCTCTGTGCACCTTTTTAGCCCATTTTCTGTGCTTGTGTGCGTTTACTTTCTTGCTATGTTTATTACTGTTTGCTGTGGCTGCCACGATCGATGTCCCGTGCAGTTTTCCTGCAGGTTTGGGGATCATGAGGGCATTCGGGATAGGCGTTTCACTATTTTTGGCAAAGGAGTCAGTGGTCGTGCGTTTTTACCCACGCACGACCATCGACCTCCTGGCGCACGATCACTGATCGTGCGCAGCTCGGTCTCATTTGTGAAAACTCTGTCTTGAACCTTTCGCACGATCACTTGCCATACCGCGCACGACCACCGCTCGTGCGCCGCCGATCGTGCGCAGTCATACCCATTTTGCAAAAGTCTGTCTGGCTATTTCCGCACGATCATCAGCATTGCCTCGCACGATCACTGATCGTGCGCAGCTGATCGTGCGCGACTACTGATTTTCTGATGCAGGTCTGCAGGTTGCTCACGCACGGGCACTGACCTTGGTCGCGCACGACCACTGGTCGTGCGCCAGTGGTCGTGCGCCCTATTTATTCTGCAAGCTATAAATACGATGTTCCGCGAATTAGGGCGAGGGCAATCGTTACGGAACCTTCACCAGTCCGCCGTTTCGCCCTCCAGCAGTTCCATTCACCTCCACCTTCATTCCTACCAACGGGAGGACCTTCTCCGGTGATTACGAAGCATTCCGCATCCTCCGGTGATCCTCCCGGCCATTGAAGCATTCTTCTCCGAGCTTTCCACCAAGGAAGAAGACGAAGCATACCTAGAGAACGGAGTTACAGGCCCTCGAGGTGACAGCTCGGTGGTACCGGAAGCCCTCCTCGGACTGCGCTTGGAAGCGGATTGACAACCCGCACCTCCGGCCAACAACCGCGGTGGATCTTCAATCTCGTGGTTTTGCATTTTCTCTCTTTTCTTGTTGTATGGAATGTTTGTGCTTGTAATGAACATCAACTTCTAGTGTTATTTTGATTGGTTGTGTTTCATCTTGCTTTAGAGATTTATTCTTTGATGCGCCTCGCTCCATCTCGCTCCACTCCACACGTTCGTTTCACTCAAGCTCGCTCCGCACTAATCACCTCCCTCGCTAGACTTCCGTCCACTCGCCAATCGAAGTACGGCATCGCGGCTGCTACATCCATCTCGCCTTGAGAAGCGGTGATTGCGACCCGCATAGTTTACATTAGTGTAATCGGTCGTAAGACCACCAACCAAAGCCCCTTTCTTTTTCTGTTTATTTCAATTAACTCTCATAACGATAGTTTTAGAGTCTAAATCGTTCGACGCCAATTGCATTCCTCAAGAGACCGTCATCCGGGGATTCATTCCCAACTTTATTACTTGTGCGACCGGTACGCTTGCCGTATTTTACGCGCATCAGGTACCCAGATTTTGAGGTTGGCATTTTGAACATCGTTTCCTTTACACCAGAGGCTTCAACTGCTCCTGTCATAGCTTTCGTTGTCTTCTAAGCATCCACCCAACACTCTCTGGAAAAGTGCCCTTTCTTTCCACAAGAATAACAATTGTAAGTTGTTTGGCTAGTAGATGATCTAGCCTCTTTACTCATCGTTTTTTGGTAGACAGTCTTTTTAGGATCTGTAGGGTTCGGTACCCTATTCACTGGTACTTGGTGAGTTTTCCCCAACTCCACTTCCAAAGCTCTGGCCGACTCCACCAAAGCTCGGAATCCCAATAACTTTGGTCCTAGCAGTAGGATACGCAACTCGCTGCGCGGACCATTATAAAATCTATCAACTATAGATTGCTCGTTTTTCCATTCAAAGCCTGGGTAGCGCCTTAACATAAGGAACTTCTGCAAGTATTCGTAACCGGAATGCGCTCCCTGCACCATAATCATGCTCATCTGTTGCCCTAATGGACCTCCAAATGCACTTTGCTCCAACATACCGCCCGGTGTTGGGGCCATCTCAGGGACAGAGGGCTGCACATTTCTCCCATGTTGTGCGTTGGTCACAGCGAACACCGCTTCAACCACCCTTCTTATGGTTTCCAAATACGTAGGGGTCTCAGGAACGTCATTTGGTGCAGTACTTTGCTCAGCAAACGTGTGTTCAGACTGCCACGCTCCACTTCCGGACACCTATAGTCGTACAAAATACCAATAAGTGCCCGAACAAAATTACAAAAAGCAATTATAGGAACACGCAAGTTCCCCAAACATGTGTATGTTCATTCCTAAGTGGACATTCATGGGTTCTTTTCATGTTATAATGATGACGCACACACATGTGCTCACCACCCCTTAAAGTGAATTCGCCCATGAATTCATTTAAGCTTGACCGAAACCAGTAGTCTGATGCCAATTTGTAACACTCATATCCTTCACATAGCATATAGCAGTAGGTCCGGCCGGGGACCGACGCCATATACTACGGACAGACCAGTTGGTTACTCATTGAAACCATTCAACCAAACACAACGTCCTACAAAGAGCATCTAGCGGAAGCCATTTATTATGGTTGCAAAAAATAAAGAACCCTGCCAAGCATGAATGTCCACTACTCAAACCAAGAAGGAATGTTTAATACACTAATAGAAATGGCCTTATGGCCTTACAAGAGTTTGCTTAATAAAAGTGTCTTCCAAACCTCGACACGCAGACCGATCACACATGAGTACAAAAGGAAAACACTCAAAAATTTGCCTTCGAGGGCCGGCACAGCAACTTGGGCTTTAGCCCGCTATTTACTGCTCGGCTCCGCAGCACCTGCAAGCAACAACCACCGCACGGTGGTAAACAAAGGCAACGGTCAACAATGCTGACCAAATTATAACGATTCCGCCCCCAAACTGGGGCGGCAAAGCTTCTTCCCTGCACTTGTTAGCAAAGCAAGCAACATAGCAAAATAAGCATCACATCACAGGTGCACGCTCACACGGACGTACACCCCGTGCTCTCAGGGCACTTACTTGGGTAAGCCAGTCCGAACCCAGTCCGGTCCTTGACTCCAACACCCCCCTTGGGGCGGCAACCTCGTGAGCATTTAATCCTTTCAGCCGTAGCCTAGACTCGATCTCAAAACCTCGACAAGTCCCACGTAAAAATTTAGGTCGCTTTAACCAAGCAGATGGATCGGGTAGGGGTCCACCAGCCCGTTGCTCACCCCGCCGTTGCCATTTGGCCTTTGACGCGGGCTAAGCTTCCCCAGTCCCAAATATCGTTCAAACACGGTACATAGCCCCGCTATGTACCCAGTTGGCTCCCAGGCCACCGATATGATAGAAATGTGTTTCCATCCAGATTTCCGGGTGCACCTCGGTGTTAATCCCCAAGATTCTCTGATGCATTCTACCGCATAACAACCCGAAAACAATCAAAAAGCTCGGAGTCTTCTCCGGCTAACAATGCATAGAAAAATATCACCGATCCAGACCAACATGTCCGGGTAGGCTTCACACATCATGCCTATGTCCGTATTACGATTCCGGACTCTAACAAGGGGGACTTTACATATCTACCCTAAGGAATACCGCAATCTCGCCGCACACTCGCGGGAGAAGGGTTTTCCCATGCAAAAGAAGAAGAACTTCACATGCTCAAGAAGAGAATCGTTACCCTAGCATTCCTCCTTGGCGCCATGGAAATCTATGCGGATCAAAAGCACCGCAATCTCCTCGCCTCCGCGGATCCGAAGTCGACTCGCGATTTGGAGCTCCGAAGCTCCGCCAGTGACCGGATCTTGCCTTCCTCCTCCTCCTTGCTCTCCCCTCTCTCTATACTTTATTAAGAGAATCAAGTGGATGAAATGAGGGATTTCAAACCCTAATTTCGGTTTTAAGCTGCCAGCACCAACCCCCAGCCGTCGAATCCCAACATAAGAAAACAAACGAGTACGATCGGGGCCTAAAATAATAAAACTGGGCCGAACACGGCCTGCGACACGCCCGTGTCTAGGGCCGTGTCGCCCATTCGTCGTCTCGCCCGACGCTCCGACCAGTACACGACCTTTGACACAGCCTCCGACACGCCCGTGTCACATGTGACACGGCCGTGTCAAGACCCGTGTCACGCCCCGTGTGCAACTACCAACAATTTTTTTCCCGAGGAGGACACGACCTGTGACACGGCACCCGACATGCCCGTGTCACATGTGACACGCCCGTGTATGTGCCCGTGTCATGGCCCGTGTGCATAACTCAGAAATCTCCCTAGCGTGACACGCCCTAGGACACGCCCGTGTCACAGGCCGTGTGCCTCAACTCGACGATCGCCGATCGCCAAAACGTCGACCACACGACTCGTGACCGAACACGCCCGTGACACGCCCGTGTCACGCCCGTGACACGCCCGTGTCACGCCCGTGACACGCCCGTGTCACGCCCGTGACACGCCCGTGTCACCTGCTCCAAGTCCTAGACTTGGCTTAAAACGTCACCCGTCCCTCTTTTGAGTTTCGGAGTGTTACATCCGCGTCAAGATCTGCTCTATTGGAAAGGGCTGACCTGTACCTGTGTTGTGAGAGATCGATTGGTGGCAAGACAAATTGGGGGTTGCGGGCCTTCCCGGGTTGTTACACCACAGTGGTGGGTCGATCTGAAATGTTCAATGGTTTTCGCGAGGTGAACACCTCTGATTGGGATGGGCGAGGATGTCTCCAGCATGCGTTGTGTAGTAGACTAATGGTCATAGCCAACAAGTTAAGAACCTCTAATCGGTGGTTGGACCAAAGATGATTCAGTACACCGTAAGTGTGCCCTGAGTGCATGGAGCGTCTGACACGAGGGTCGGCGTTTGTGATGATGTTGTGCGTGAGAGCACTTATTGTGATATATAAATATATATGTTATGATTGTGATGCATGCAGGGAAGAAACCACTGCCCCGGATAAGGGGTAAAGTCGTTACAATTGGTCACTTGAATGCTGAGTGAATGTCCATATGCAGGTGCTGACGGGTGGAATTGGATTGAGCGGGCTGAAGCCTTTGCTGCTTGTAGGCCTTCGAAGGCCGTGCGGAGAATTATATTTTCATGTGTGGCCGGCCTGCGTGCCGATGTATGAATTCACACTTGTAAAGAGAAACATGTAAGATCTTAAGACCATGAGCGTTTGTGGTTGTATACATTCCTGGTGATATATATAAATGTGTTATGTATATATTTAATGGACATTCAATGTGATGAGTTCTTGCAAGTTAAAATCTTCCGCTAGAATGTTTTGAGTTAAGATGCGAGTAGAAAGAAATTTTGATATTCATACGTGATTCCGCCGTTTGTCTGTGAAATATGGCGTGGGGCCCCGACCGGACCCTCTGTCATATTTCATGTGACGGATGGAGGGGCTACAACATATCTCCTTCAACACTCCCTTCGAGGGGCGGCCCAGCACTTCCTGTCGGTACTCGGGCAAGGACGTGGATACTGGGCCAGGTAGCAAATCGCACTCGCCTTCTGAAAGAGTGGAGGTTATACACAGCTAACACCATTCGCTGCAGGTTACCGCGAAATCTCATCTACTGATGTCGACATCGACGAGGAGGTGTTCTCTCCCCCTGCCATCGCCTTAATCAATCACCGCACCAAAAATGTTGAAACTGAAAACCGGCTTCTGTGGAGTTCAGACCCTAGAAAGGGAAGGCCGCACACTTACTTCTCCTAGTAAGTCTGTTTGACTGAGAACTTAGGATTTGGAACTGACCCAAGGCTACAACACAGAGGTCCCACCACACACCCGAAAGATCTTAGAGCGCTTCACCTCCTTAGCCAGTGCTGAGCTAAGGATACCTCAGAAAGCGCTACAAGACTTGAGAATGAGAAAGCTTGTCCTCTGAGGTACCCCTTGGATCTATTTATAGATTTCAAAATCTGGCCTGCCAACAACGTAACTCCGTTGTTTTAAAAGGCTATATGCAGCCCAACTGGGTCTGCCAATAGCGTAACTCCGTTGTTCTGAGAAGCTAAATGCAAACCACCAAGGGCATCCAGGTAATCTTACCTTTGGACCCCACCGGGCGAATGGTCCATGAAGGCACCACTCGCCCAAAGGGGCGAATGCTAGGAGAGCCATGCATTCGCCCACTAAGCGAGAACTCGCTCTCACGCGTAATAAGGCGCGAGCCTTGGGCGAATGCGTGATGAAGACTGCACTCCCATGAAGGCCTGACTGCTCTCCTAGTCTTGGGCGAATGCTCCTTGAGGCGCTGGGCGAGTGCGGGTAAGCCTACCCCACTCGCCACTTCCGAAACTCTCAGACCTGAGTGTCCTACAATGCCCTGAACTGTCTTGAACCTGCCGGAGGGGCCTATTCAGCGAGTACGGGATTGTACAACAACTTCTCACGTTGAAATCCTCTTAGATCAAGGGTTTACTCACTCTGTTCTCCAGATATGGATTCTTTCCTGTTTGCTTACACCTCAGTTCATTACCGTACTTATTTTATTACAGACTCTAACATGACTACAATGAGTTCTTAACTTTGATTGTTCGTGATAGTCTTCTCATTTTGATGTTCATATTCTTCAAAATTGGTCTGTGCGAGTTTTCTATTGTGTTTGGATAGTTTATCGAGTCTATAATGCTCAAGGTTGTTGACTTGGATTTTGTAAGCACCACCCAATGCAACTTGGGCGCATACTTCTCTTTCCAAGTAATTTCGGCTTTCAACAAATAGTTCAATTCTTTCAAGTTTGCATTAGGTGATATTGGTCGTACTTTTAATAACTTTTTTATGTCTGTTTTGTATTTGGATTCCTGATCTAATGTATTTGGTATTGAAGAATGAAGAGTAGGGAAATTTGTTGAAATGCTGCTAATTTTATGACTTAATTAAGTAATTGCTTAATATAAATTATACATTGTGATGAGTTACACCTTCATTTATAGAAGGCAAGGAGCCCCCCCCCCCCCATAATCTCCACTCAAAAAAAGTCATGGGTGGGCCCCACCCCCCATGATCTCTCATGGAGGTGATGGGGGCGGGCCCCACTCCCTCCCATCATGGGGAAAACCGCCACCAAAGGAACCGCCGCCGGCAAGAGGCAGAGCCACCGCCGGCGGCCGGCCCTCCCACGGTCACCACGGCCGTGGCCGGCCCCGACCGAGGCCTTTGCCGCCCCGGCCATGGCCGGCCGGGGCCATGGCCGCCCCGGCCATGGCCGCCCCGACCATGTCCTCCCCGGCCATGGCCGACAGCGGTCGTGGCCGCCCGGCCATGGCCGGCCGCGGCCGTGGCCGCCCAGGCCGTGTCCTCCCCGGCCATGGCCGACCGTGACCTTGGCCGCTCCGGCCGTGGCCGGCCTCCCTCGCCGGTCGTCCGGCCGCTGCCGCCGTCATGACGGCCCGCCGCCATGGGGGGGGGGGGGGGGCCTCCCCGCCGTCCGATCAAAAGGAAGGCCCTCCATGCCGTCCGATCAAAGGGGTAACTACCCACTACCCTACCACTTTAGTGGTGGGGCCCGCCATGATCGAGTCAACACTGTGGGGGTCTGCCCCCCTCACGAAGAAGCCGCGAGCATCCCTCGCGCAACTTAAGCCGCGAGCCAATCTCGCGCACAAAGTCGTAGGTCAGTCCCACGCAACAAAGCCGTGAGTCAATCTCGCGCACAAAGCCGAGGACAAGTTCCACGCAACCAAGTCGCGGGCCAGTCTCGCGCACAAAGCCGTGGACCAGTTCCACGCAACCAAGCCGCGGCCCAGTCTCGCGCACAAAGCCGTGAACCAGTTCCACGCAATCAAGTCGCGGGCCAGTCTCGTGCACAAAGCCGTGGACCAGTTCCACGCAACCAAGGCGCGAGCCAGCCTCGCGCACAAAACCGTGGACCATCTCCACGTAACAAAGCCATGTGCCAGCCTCGTGCACAAAGCCGTGAACAAGCTCCACGCGACTAAGTCACGAGCCCAACTCATACACCCTTGTAAGGGCCTACTCCCCCTCTATCTTTACAGCTAAGCCGTAAAATCAAAGACGATCCAGACAAGCTCTCAAGGATTCGGGGAGGACGCCACCAACACCTTCCTACCATGCCACTTTGTGGTAAAACACATCTGTACAAAACATATGATAATGACATAAAGATAAATATGTCATAAAGAGACAACAAATCTCAGCCCATAGGGCGACAATCTAAAGGCTACAACGAAAGCAAAAAACAATAAAATGTACGACAAAACATACAACTGCAGATAAGCACTACAGCTGCTCTCCATCGGCATCTGAGTCGGAGGGCTCGTCCCCGGAAACGTCTGCAAAGCTGAAACTGGAGGTGTCACACCCAAGGTGCTTGCCTACGAAGCGAAAAGCCTTCGAGACGCCGCGACGGAGCGCCAGCTCGCGTATATCATCCATCTGGGGCCCCACCTCTCCTCGCCAGCCACCAGCGACCTCCAGCGGCCACCAGCGACCACCAGCGGCCACCAGCGGCCATCAACACCTGCCATCGGCTATAGGCACCCCATCAACGCGCAGTTGGGAAGGAGTCGCCCAAATTCAGAGGAAGTCGAGCGAAGAAGACAGTCGAAGCCCGCAAGCGCGCTGCCCCCGGGCGCACGCGCCAGATGCATCCCGCGCATTCCACCGCTTAAGTCAATTTGGCGGAGCAGTCTGTTGCCCGCCGGCAGTTATAGTCATCCTCTCTCCCCGCAAGTTGTAACGGGAGCGGTCTGTCGTCCTGATTCACTCAACATACTGTAATCACCATGATCTACTGGATTTTGACTGGCAGCGAACCGGTCACGTGGTTTTTCACCCGGTTGAAGGGTTTTCCACGTTAAAACTCCTTGTGTACATTTCCCATCTTCAACTGACTGTGTGCACGCTCGACCGCTCCGCGAGCTAAGACGGTTCAAGTTAGTCCGGATCGACCGGAGCGCCGAATTTGACCGCAACACATTGGTTTCAGATTGTTCAAATATAATATGCACAATTTGGTCGTTGCTGTTTTGATTTGATGTGATTTTATTTTAAAATATAATATACACAATTTGACACTCAATGGTGAATTTTGTTTCTCTTCAGGTCGTATATACGGAAAACAATTACAAATATTTTTAACTTTTTTCAAGAATTTCTCATTGCTCATTTGTTTTAATTTCAGGTCGTACTCGCTCATTCATTTTAATTTCATCAGTTAGCCAGCTGAGAAAGAAGAGCTTCCTGATTGTGTTGATCTAGAATCAGGTACTTTCGGGTATTAACAACTCTTTTATAGGTTAATTAGCATTCTTATTGAATACTCTTTCCTCAAAGTTCAGTTTTGCATCTTTTTTTAAACAAATTTTTATCTGGCTTCACTAGTCATGATCTCCTACGGGTGATATATGAAATTTTTATGTGCTCTTTAAAGATTACCTTTGTACCTAGTTAATTCTCATTTATTTATTTACTTTTAGTCTCTCTCAAATGTTGCCGAGTACAAGTTCTTCCCGAGGACAAGCATGCCCCGGTGAAGAAACAACAGCTGCTACTGCACAGAGACTTCAACGCACATCTCAAAGACGTCATCTCACAACACAACAACATGAACATAGAAATGCAAGACATAGATATCTACGTACGCAAGCACTACCTTACAATTTTTTTATCCAAATGTCATATCTACTTGCTAATTTTCAAGTCTCGATGCATTTGTCCAATCAATTACGACCAACTGCTTCCACGAGAACCAGAATACTACAATGAGGGTAAAGAATTAGGCCAACCAATCTCTATCCCTTGATGATATTTGGAAGGCATGGCCATGAAAGATAGAAAACCCTCCAAGATGAGTGTTCCTGATTTTGAGAAAGCTGAAGTAAAAAAATTGTAAATTCTCAAACATCTGAAATGTTTGATTTCATTGTATTTGCAAACAACGTTTGAGGAAAGGAGATGACATTCAGATATCACTATGGTGAGGATGATAGTTTCACAAATGATGATTTAATTTGAATTAGGGGTGCAAAAAAAAGCTTGTCGGACCAAGGCCAGACCTAGGCCTCTGGGCTCGGGCTTACTTGCTCCTGGGTCTTAATCGGGTCCATTCAAATCGGGCCCAAGATTGTCCCTCCCCCTCGAAAAAAGGGTACCTTCCCGAGCCTACAAGATTAGGCCTAGGGAGACCGGTACAGGCCTGAGCCTGGCTAGACAGTTCCATTGCTGCTGCAATTTGGTAGTAGCAATGCAGGGCGGCCAATGCCCATCAATTAATGTAGTGCTGCCCAATGACAGCATCTTGGGCAGTTCGCAAATCAAATAGTTCATGAATAATTCATGAAACAATTTATGAATTTATGAAGATTCGATTAAGAATTGTATCTTTCTTATTCAAATCCAAATTCAAATTCGAGTGGTATTCGAATTTGAATAATATTATCTCTACTTGCAAGGTTCACGAATAATTCATGAATAATAGAAATATATATTATATATAAAGATGATCTCGTTGTCTAATTAAAGTCGATTTGGTCCGTCACTTGAAATGAATTCATATTCAAATCTAAACCCGAATTCGAATTCAAATAATCTAACAATCCAAATCTCTGCATTTTATGATAAATTTGGATTCAATTGAAAAGTTATTCTATTCGGATCATGAACACCCCCAGAAGCAGGGTATTGCCCTTTATCAACATCACCCAATAAATAAATTGTACTCTTATTTGGGCACTTTATTATTAAACATGTGAAAGTTAATTGAAGCAAAATTGACTTTTAACTAAAAACATTAACATAATTGTAGTTTAAAAGAAGAATAATGGGTCAATAAATTGAGAAAGAACATAGACAAAAGTCAGTAGGACATGTCAATGCCTAATTCAAATTTGAGTAACTTGGAAGAAACTACTAACAATATAAATGAATCCCACAATGAAAAAAGACTAAATTCAAAAATGAGAGACAATCTTTTTGAAAGGGTTTTTTTTTTTAATTAAACTCAAGAATGGGAGCTGAGGAGGACACCTGTGGGTATGGAATAGAAATGAATTTGAATGCCAATACACTTCACAGTGGGCAACCCAAATTGACAAGGGCCAATGTCAATCTTAAGGAAAGAGATCTGAAAATAGTTGGTGTTTTAATGAAACTCAATAACGATAGAGGAGAAGCCCCAAATTTGAATGCTTGAAATTCTCAATGGAGAAAATGGCTGTTCGAAGATCCCATAAGAAGCTTGCTGGCACCGCGCATATGCGGTGGAAGCACCTCGCATTTGTATTGTAGGAACCTCCCCAACAGTTTATCATAAATACAACTCATTGTGATGGGCAGAAGACAAAGGCTCCGTTTGGTGGGATTTATTTTCACCGGCCAAGCGGTTACGACCGCATGAACCAAACCTTAACTATGGTCTGGTTCATGAGGTCGTAATGACTTGATCGGTGAAAATAAGTCCCTCCAAACGAAGCCAAAGCCAACAACTTACCGAGGACCTCACATAATTTCGTGCGACATTGCCTATCTTCCCTCGACCACGTACAATGCTTCATTAAGAATGATGAGTTCATATGTATACTCATGAGTATATAGGGAGACCTCTAAATTGTAACACATACTCTTAATTTTGAGCAAGAAAATCTCAAATTATCTTTGTCCATTTTTTGTACTAGTGATAATTATTAGTGAGCTCTCAGCCTCAACTTTGTGCCGAGTTATCCTCTTTATTACCTATTGACATCTATAATATTGCAAATATATACAATTATTTAAGGTCTATAGTCTTAACTCTAAGTGATGGGGTTTCTCAAAATAGGTTCGGTCGAACCGAAAATTTATTATTGTGATCTCGATCGGCTCGTCGATACGGTTCCAATGGGACAATTCTTGCACAATTCCGAGCCCGTTTAACGTTCAAAAGAATGTCGAAACATGCGTACGCACTAACCACACCGCCCCACCTCTATTGGTGCAGGAAGTGGGGGCCAAGTCAACCCCAACATGAAGAAAATGGGGGGAAACCACCACCACCTCCCTTGGGGAGTGGCCAAGCCCCATCCCTTAGGGGTGCAGCTCCCATGGGGGTGCGCCAAACCACAAGCCCCATAGGGTGCGGCCAAGCCGCACCCCTTGGGGGTGCAGCCAATTAAGCCGCACCTTCTTAAGGGGTGCGGTCATGCCCCACCCCTTCTGCGTGCGACTTGTGCAGCCGACCCTGCACAACCTCTTCAAGATGGCCTGGGCTGCGCCCCTTTCGACGTGGATAGGACTGCACCCCCTAAGCCTATGTACGAGACATGCTTTGAGCCCCCCCGGGTCCACGACGTGCGTCAAGCGCCTTTAAGTTTTCAATTCGCACGCATGACATGCTCATTAAGCCCAATGCGCTCACACGCGCTAATAACACCTCCGCGCTCACTGCACGCAAGACACCTTAACTTCTGGGACTGCAGGTAACGTTCGTTTTAATCAAATCCGCAAACGAAATTGCCCGAAGCTGCCCGAACCACCCAAATTGCCTGGGGGCATAATGGTCATATCCAAAAAATGGCGATCCGTGCCCTCCTGATCGACGAACATGATTCTCCCGCCATGTGGTTACGGTGGTTATAGCAGCAAAGTTACCGGGCTACCCATGATCAAAGCTATAAAATGAGCCCTCATTTGAAGATCATTTTGCCTTCAATGCCCAGAGTCAAAAATTTCTGTACGTGTAATGTACCTAGAGAAAGTGCGTAATTCGTTTTTTTGGTGCAAAATTACAGTCTTTTTTAATAAATAAATTATGAAATATTAGTCTATGTATTTTTACGGTCATTTTAAGATCTCATATACATATGTTTTGAGAAAAAAAAAAGTTGTAAATTATTATACTTATTTTACAACTGCATTATATTCAGAAATTACAATTGTAATTTACAACTGTAAATGATATTTACGAGTATAAACGACGTTAGAACTGTAATTTTGTCTATAAAAAATGTCCCGTACGTACCTCATAGTACATTACAAATTCTCTCATGCCCAAAAGAGCTCCTTTGAAGAAATCTTCGAGAGATCTCCTTGTGTTTGAAGATCTCGTACGAGACTTTTGAACATCCTCTTTGCGTGGAAGGTGAAAAAAAGCATCAGGGTTGCATTTTGATCATTTGGACACAGATAAGACGTGGGTATAGGATTGATCGGTGGTTTTCCAGCTAGAGTTTGTATGCAGACATCCTGCAACCTCAAGCAAAATAGATATTTAGAAAGTCAACGGTCGATCAGCAACCCTAAACCACGATAATTTATTTAATTACGAGACGCACACGTGCCGGGCCACAGAAAAGGCGAGAGAGCACAGGTTTTCCTTCTCCATCCCCCCGATGCCCATTCCCCTCGCTGAAAAAACCCCCAAAATCGCCTGAGGAGCCCGCAAAGAAGCTTCCCGGCAGCGTGGAAATCTCAACAGGGATCGCGTTCTTCCACCGCCGAATTTTACTTCCGCATAGAAGAAGAGAAGGACAAAGGATTTCCGCTTCTTCTTCTTCTTCTTCGGAAACGGCGGAGAGATGTGCTGCGACGATTGCGAGTGCCGGCCCCTTGGGTGGCTCCTAGGCCTCCCCTTCGCCCTCCTCGCCCTCATCGTCTCCATCGTCGGAATTATCATATGGATTGTCGGGTGAGTCTTCTCCCTCGCACATCAAATCTCATTGATAAATCGTGCGGTTTCTGTGTTTGAAATTCTTGCAATCTGCAGGCTTCTGCTGTCGTGCATATGCCCTTGCTGTCTCTGCGTGACTATCGTGGTGGAGCTGGCGATCGAGCTCATCAAAGCCCCTATCCATGTTATGCAGTGGTTCACGGCTCAGATCCCCTGTTAGAAATTTTCTGCAGATTCCTTCCTTTTTTATTATTCGTCGCAGATTCCATAGATCTGGATGCTTTACCCCCCTCTCTTCTTTTTTAAGATGATGTCTGTATATTTATAGTTTTATGCGCAGTTAAGATGTTCGATTGTTTTCCCCTGAGAACAAATCCTATTGTTTGCAGTTTTCTGATTGAATATATTACATCAGTTTATATTATTATACTTAAAATTCTAATAAGTGTTTTTGTTTTGGGATAAAAGGAAAACATATGTTCGTTTGTTTGTAGCATGGTTATCAAATTCAAAAACTTATGTTCGAATTTGATAAAGTAAAAAATTAATTGACCCAACAAATTCATGAGCATCATTCAACCTGTCTGGATAATACTTTAGAGAAGGATTTCTTATTTATATACAAGTGCGAATTTTTGACTATTTGAATAACCTCTGATCCCGAAAATATTGTGAGAAGCTATGTTCAAAAAACATTATTTTGGCTTTGTTTGGGAGGACTTAGGGGCTCCATTCTGGGGGACTTATTTTCACCGGTTAAGCGGGTATGACCGCAGGAACCGGACCTTAACCAAGGTCGGATTCATGCGGTCGTAACCGCTTGACCGGTGAAAATAAGTCCTCCCAAACGGAGCCTTAATTTCACCGGTCAAGCGGTTACGACCGCATGAACCGGACCTTAATTAAAGTCCGGTTCATGCGGTCGTAACAGTTTAACCGGTAAAAATAAATCCTCCCAAACGAAGGCTTTATCTCAATCGCTTCATCTCCAATCACTGCTACCCATCCAAATATTCCCTATCAAATGATATCAAGAAGTTTCGAAGGGTTTCTTTCCCGTGGTCTCGCTAAAAAAGGATGTTATCTTGATAGTAATAAATTGAATTTATTAATGGAAGCTCCTTTTTAAAAAGTTTTATTTATATGAAAATAGTTGTATTTATTCAATGCCAATAGTAAAAATGCATTAAAAATGAGAGTAGTTGGAGGCCGATGGGTTTTCTAATTAGTGGTTTAGGATGTTTTGGAGCTTTTATTTTACTAGCCTCTTCGCAACCGTGATTTAGGCTTCGTTTGGCACGTTGGTGGCGGTCATGAATATGAGAGTTATATTGTCAATTTGTCATCCGTTAACGCTCACCTAAGGAACTTCATCCACTTTTATGTTTAAACGGATGTAGTTTGTTAGGTGATCCTTAACTAATGACGGTTTAATCCTTGCGTTTGCGACCGCCACCACCGTGCCAAACCAGGCCTTAATTAACTATTTATGAATAGTTTGGGAATGCTATAATTTTATGTTCAAAATTAGGTCTTTTCTTTGGTGACAGCCCATAACAATTGTCATGCCAAACAGATATTCTATGATTGTGTAGTTTTTTGTATATTAATTTTGAACGTCCGGAGTTATCTTCCTCATCCGAACATCATTTTTGACATATAAGTAGTCAAAATTCTTGGGGGTCAGGCCCCAACCCGCCCCCTAGACCCTCCCCTGTACCAAAGAGAGCTTTCTACTGATTAATCCCGGCCTGCATATTCCAGGCCTACTTCACTTCTAAACTCAACAAAATGGAGATAATAATAATAACAAACACATGATTTTAAACAGTTCATTTGGTACAATAAGAAAAAAGAAACTGATCATGAATCTCCCCCTCAAAAGCTCTTATAACAAATTGATTTTGTCAAGCAATACCTTTCCATCTTCGCCCATGAATGAATTATTATTATTCATGAAAGCAGAGCAGCGTACAAAAGCTGGTTCCATGTATCAGGAAGCCCGGCGAGGCACCAGTGGCTGCAGTCTGTTGCAGAATGGCCGCCGCTGTAGGAAGAAGGGTGGGCGTCCTTCCTTAGCTGAGACAGGAAGGTGACATCCAGCAGATACACGGGTTTCTTCATGCCGCTCAGCACATTGTTGACTACTCCTTGCTGCGGCGGCGGTCCGCCGGGATACAGTGCTGATGATCCTGTGCTCATCGGCTCCGTTTGTTTCCTACAGTCGTTAGCTCCAGGCTCTCCCCAGTCCTTTCCCCTGCACATTTGGTACTTAAATCAGCTTGCGAACCTTTAATTATTGATTGGTTTGTTTGGACGAAATTGAGATGTTCTAATTGGAATTGAATGTCTGATTTCAACTTTGTTGTTGATTTGTCTGTTTGAACGTTGGATTTTGAATTCTAATATGGAATTCATTTTGAACTTTAAGTTAATTCATTCTAATAGATATAAGAATTGAATGATTTTGTGAGGACGTTTCACCCGAGCAAGTATTTTTCTCACAAGCGAATGGTTTTCACCTGGACGCGAGCATTTCGCCCGGACATGAGTTTTTCATGCTTGGGCTCGCATTTTTTCTCCACTTCAATTTCAATTCTTGTAGAAAACGGAATTGAAGTCAATTAAAATTCTGCTGTTCGCCTGAATGGAGTAATTCTATCATAGGAATTGGAATTAGTAATTTCACTGTTCGACTGCATATTAAAATTTTTTGCCCTAGTGCGCATTTTCCTCCCTGAAGGGCATTTTTCCGGCTGGGCGCGAGTTTTTCCGCCCGGGCGCGCATGACGGGAGTTTTTGACTCGGGCAAAGTTTTTTCGTCCGGTAGCGGTATTTTCGTCCTGTCGCGATTTTTTCGACAACTCGCAGTTTTTTCGCCCGGGCGACATTTTTTTGCCCGGACGTGTTTTTTCGCTCGGACGTGTATTTTTCGTCCGGGCGCGAATTTTTCTTCTAGAGGCAAAAAAATACGTACGTGCAAAAAAAATCGGGCCCGGGCGAAAAAATCACGCCTGGGCAAAAAATTTGCGCTTATGCAGGAAAATTTTGGTCGGGCCCCGGACGAAAAAAAGTGGCCGAGCGAAAAAAATGCAGACGGGCGAAAAAATCGCAGTAGGGCGAAAAAATTCGGGTCTGGGCGAAAAATTAGCGCCCGGGCAAAAAAAACGCTTAGAGAAAAAATTCGCGCTCGGTCGAAAAAATCATGCCCGCGGGAAAAATTCATGTCTGAGTGAAAAAAATGCGGCCGAGCGAAAATAAGGCGTCCGGGCCAAAAATTCACGCCCGAGCGTAAAATTCATGCAAGCTCGGGTGAAAAATTTGTGCTTGGGAGAAAAATTTGCCCCCGGCATAAATATTCACACCCAGGCGAAAAAATGTGCCCAAGCGAAAAATACATTTGGGAGGAAAAATATAGCAGCTGAGCGAAAAAATTAAGCCGGGGCGAAAAATGCGCGTTCGGGCGAAAATGCGCACCTGAGCGGAAAATGCGCTCACGGGTGAAAAAAATGTGCGCCCCGTCGAAAAAATCGTCCTTGGACAAAAAATGCGCCCGAGGCGAACAACATAGTTGGCGTTGAGGTCTTTTTGAGAGAGTCAAGGGTGCACTGGTAGGGGTGAGAATTGCGAATGAAGACCTCGCGAGCTAGGAATTGAGGGAGACATGTTTCCTTTATAACTAATTCCTATGAGAATTGAAATGAATCCAATTTCGAGGTATTTTTATGACCACCGAACGCTGGAATTAGAATTGTAAATAGAATTCCAATTGCAACGCTTCAATCCCAACTTAACGAACAGACTCTTTGGCTTGCTTTGGCGCGGAGGTGGCGAGCGGAAACAACTGCTCCAACCGGAGCTTTCGAACCGGAGGGGATGACCCGGGATTCGAAACGAGGCTTCCTTTTTGCCCCGTTTCTCATGGCGCGGCGGGTCCAGCCGTAGCAAACACCGCTGGAGGGCGTTTGTTTACCCGTCGTCCGACGGCGTTTGCCCCAAACGACCAGCCAAAACGCCGCGCCAAACGAACCCTTAATGTATTCAAAGAATGAGATAGAACAAGAAGGACATTTACAACAAGTAATTCAAACACCGAAGGAACATAAACTATTTGTCAACTTCTCTAAGTGTAAATTCTGGCTTAAGGAGGGGACCTCTCTGGCAAGATAATCAACGTTATATGAATCTTTGTCGATCATGTCAAAATATTTGTAATTGTCGAGTGACCTCGTCAGACTAATGTTACTGATATTCAAAGTTTATCGGCCTTAGCAGAATATTATAGGAAATTCGTTAAAGATTTCTCGAAGATTGATATATGGATGACCCAGATTGATATTCGTTAAAGAAATTGCTAATGTCCACCTCAATTTTATTACTACCTAATAATTTTGAAGTTCTTCGAATCTATAACCACTCAACATTTCAAGAATTAAGATGTGTATTAATGGAGCAAGAGAAAATTATTGCTCATGTTTCTTGACAAGCGAGGGAAAATTATTGCTTATGTTTCTAGACAATTGAAACATAATTTGGAGTTACCAGATGTGATGTTTACCCTAGAGATTTACTAATGGAATGTTTACTTATCACAAAAACTTAAGTATTTCCAAACTCAATAGGATCAAAACATGTGACAATAAAGATACATAAATAGAACTCGTCTAAAAATCATATATCATCCAAACAAGATAATTGTAGTTGTGGATGCGTTAAGTCGCGGGTCAGAAGCTAAACTGATGATGTATTCTTTAATAGCAGACATGAAAAATTGAAGTTAAGCTCAGAGAAATCATCCAGTAATTATGTTGATGGTTATGCGAGTGGTTTCCCGCATATCGGACGACGATGACCGCCAGAGGACGATCAAACGATGGTGGTTAACATGAGGCTGATCGTGCGGCCGGCCAGGGGAGGCCGACCGGGCGGCCGTCGGCCTTGAGGAGACCGGCCGGGGTAGGCCGGCGGCACCGACCCCACAGAGGCCGGCATATAGAATCTAGTGCAACTAATCGGAAGAACAACAGGAAGCCGAACGGAAAAAGATGATGAAATTTCTTGGAGAAAAATCAACAATGTAAATATCATATTGATAAACATGACAATTTACAATGAGGTACACGATATAGAATATCTGCCGTTGATGACATTCGAGAATAATTAATTAAGGAGACACATCAATCGAAGCTCTCAATACACTCAAAAGCTATAAAGTTTTAATATGATTTGAAGACAAACTTTTGATGACTAGATATCTAATCAGCCAGCGGATTAAAGCTGAACGCAATCATTCATGTAGATTGTTGCGGTCAAGCTCGGCGCTTCTAAATCAGACTAGATTGTTGCGGTCAAACTCGGTGCTCATAAATCAGTCTAGATTGGACCATCCTAGATCGGGAGCGGTCGAGCGCGCAAACGGTCACAAAATAAGAGAACAAATGCACAAGGTGGTTTTAGCGTGAAAAACCCTACAACTGAGTAAAAAATCACGTGAACGAATCTGTGTCGGTCAAACTCCACTGTGAGCTTCATGTTACAAATCTATTGCAGAATCGAGACCGCCAGGCCGCTCATCGTTACAATTGGAGATGAGAGAGAGAGAGTCACGCGTGGTCGGTGGGCGACAGACCACCTCACGCGAAACTTGATGATAGTATCCCTCGGTGATGGTGAACGCTCCTAAGCACTGCGCGAATGCGGAACACGGTCGCGGAACGTGCAGAGTAATGTTGGCGAGGTCTTACTGAGAACGTTGCTCGAAGCATCCAGATAGGGATCAAAGTGGAATCTCCTACCCGTTGCCCCTAGGTGGGTATAAATAGGCAAAACTCTTAGGAGTTACTACGGGTTTTGGTTAGCCGTGTACCCGACACGACCCGACAAAAAGTGGAGAATAACAAAACAAGTTTCCGATTTTACACATTTCCATAAGAGTTAGCACAGTTTTTAGAAAAAACACAAACATGAGTTTTAAAACAATAACATGATACATCCAAAGAAAAAAAGTGCTACTCAATAATAAATAAGTCTGGAAAACAAAAATGACTACAGATAAACCTGTAACAATTCTACTCAAAGAGTAGATCATCATCTATGTCAAAGTGCACTTTCTCTCCTTCATCTTCACCAGTGTCTGCAAGGAATTTCATGAGTCAGACTCTATGAATTCATAAACATATGCAGTGACGTATCAAAGTAAACTAGCTCTATCTAAATGAGCTCAGTACTTGTAGCAGTAGTGAAGTAACACTGTCAGCATCTCTATCCAGTCTAGCTAGGACATGTCAGGTTTTGATTTTAATAAATCAAAACGTTGTTATCTTACTCATTAGTGATCACTATATACCTCATCATATGATTTGACACACCGTCATTTGCAACATTATCAAATGTGGAATAATGTGCTATGATCACTAATGTTAGATTAACTCGTACAACGACTTTCTATTCCCAGTTGAATAATTCTCAAATCAACTTACAATGAGAAAGATGTTAAGTCATCAGGTGTGGTATGACTAACATCTAACCATCTTGGACTTTCATCAAGAAATTATTTGGGGTTCTCAGTCTGTTATTAGATGCTTGAATGTTGCGACTATAGGTTCTTACCATAGAACATAAACATTGGAGGAAGTTTCATATTTCTATGAACTTTAATCTCATCTCCCCCGATGTTTTTATCGTGAAAACTCTATTTAAGCCCTTTGTTAAGGCGTCTGCAACATTATCTTTTGACCTCACATCAATGAGGTTCACAATCCCTCGACTCATAAGGGAGGTCAACCAGACTTATTTCATCCGTAGTTGCCTTCTTTTGTTATTGAACAAAATATTCATAGCAATCATTTTAGTAGTCTGATTATCGCAGTAAACTGCAACAGAACTCAACTTCAGTCTCGACAGTGCAATGTCCATCACCAAATCTCTTATCAACTCTACTTCTTCTCCTGCTGAAGCTATATCGTAGAGTTCAGATTCCATTGAAGATAGTGCAATACATGATTACCTCTTGGACTTCCAGGCTACAGCTGCTCCTCCTAGTGTGAATATAAATCCACCAGTGGACTCGCTGTCGTTTAATTCTGAGCACCATGATGCATCAGAATATCCTTCCAAAACTGGAAGATGACCATGGTAACATAAAGCATACGTTTGTGTGAGCTTTAGGTATCGCAACAGCCTATCGAGGGCATCCCAATGGTCTTGGCTAGGATTACTAGTGAATCTGCTTAACATGCCGACCGTAAATGCTATGTCAGGTCTTGTGCAGACCATAACATACATGAGACTACTAATCAGTTTAGCATAATTTAATTGTCTAATCACAACTCCATCATTGGGCTTCAAACGATTATTGTAATCGTAAGGTGTCTCTACTGTTCTACATTTATTGTATCCTCACGTATCCAACATGGACTTTATATAGTGGCTTTGACTTAGGGAAATCCCATTTTTCCCAAAGCTCACTTGCATGTCTAGTATAGTCTCAGCTGCACCTAGGTCTTTAATGCTAAACTCCTTCATTAGTTTTGACTTAACGTCATCCGCTACGGATTGATCAGAACCAAGTATCAATATATCATCCACATACAAGCATATTATAACGGCTTTATTCGATCTATGACGTATGTAAAGACATTTGTCCGAGAGACTAGACATGAATCACATGTTCCTTACACTATAGCGAAACTTCTCATGCCATAATTTTGGAGCTTGTGTTAGTCCGTATAGCGACTTGATTAACTTACAGACCTTATTTTCGTGACCGTCTACTATGAAACCTTCAGGTTGACTCATGTATATATCTTCGGTCAGATCTCCGTTCAAAAATGTAGTCTTAACATTCATTTAATCCACCACACTAACTTGTGTGAAATCTTTAGCCATCAGACACATTTTATACTTAGCTACGCTACCATCAGAATTGAGCTTCTTTTTCAGAACCCACTTACACTCTATAGTTTTAGCCCATTTTGGCTTATCAACCAACGTCCAGGTGTTGTTCTGAAGCAAAGAGTTCATCTCTTCATCAATGACCTCTTTCCAGAGTAGTGAATCCCTTGATCTCATCGCATCCTTATAAGTGGATGGATCGGCCTCAACGTGGTACGTGACAAAGTCACAACCAAAGGTTCTGGGAGTTCGCTCTCTCACCGAAGTCCTTCTAGACTCTAGGACATTATTGTCTACCGGGACTGAATAGGAGGTGCTCGGTACTGATTCAGGTACTTCCTCAGTAATAGTTGCTTGTATTTCTACAAGCAACCATTCGATTGGGGTGAGTAAGGAACTTATCCTCAAAGTTTAGACCGTCTAGGGTCAGAGACCTTGACATAGGCTATGCAGCCCCAAGTATTAAGTCTACTAATAGACGGGGGTCTCTTAAACCAAAGCTCGTAGAGCGTGACGTCTAACTTAGCATGATGGACTTTGTTTAGAATGTTATTTGCAGTTAAAACTACTTCTCCCCAATAGGCAGTAGGCATGCCAATAGTGAAGAGCATAGAATTCAACATCTCTGTTAACGTTTTATTCTTTCTCTCGGCTATACCATTCGATTGGGGTGAGTAAGGAGCAGTGATTTCTGCTATGATCCCTTGAGAGGCAAGGAAACCCTGAAACTCACTGAACATGTATTCTCTTCCTCTATCACTTCTAAGCCTCTTAATTCTCATGTCTAGTTGGTTCTCTACCTTGGTTTTGAAAAGACAGAATTTTTCAAATACTTTATCTTTAGTTTTAAGAAGATAGATGTGACAGAACCTAGAGCAGTCATCTATAAATGTGATCATATACTTCCTTCCTCCTCTTGCGACAAACCTTTTAAAGTCACATATATCAGAATGTATAAGTTCTAGGGGTATTGTGCTCCTAGTAACTTCACTAAAATATTTCCTAGTGATCTTAGTCTGAGCACACACGTCATATTTCTCAGGCGGTGACTTAGTGTCTAATGTGATCTGATAAGTTCTAGCTATTTGGAACATTTTCCTATAGTTCACGTGTCCTAGTCTCTCATGTAGAGTCTTAGGGCTAACTAAGTTTGTTTGAACTTATTGAACTAACTCGTTTGCTAGACTTAGTCGGTACATCCTATTTTGGACGTATGCACATCCAAAATAGTGTGAGTTAACTTACAGCGTTACTCTACCGCTACAAAAAGTAAAAGACATACCAGCATCACATAATAAACTTATAGACACTAAGTTAGCAGCTAGAGAAGGAATAAACTTAACATTTTTTAGAGTTAGAGTCTTACCTGAGGATAGCAGCAGCGTTGCATTCCCCATCTTCAAGACGCTAGCTGTCTCGCCATTTGCAACTGTAACAGACTCTTTCACAGCAGTGAGCCCTTCCATAAGATCAACATTGTTGCAAATGTGACACGTCGCTCCCGAATCCAAGTACCACTTCGTGCTGGCCTTAGCATTTCCGACCATCGCAATAAAGTCGGAAGACTCAGCTAGGCTAACCATATTGGCTTGGTTGCCATCCTGTGGTGCTTTGGTTCTTTCCCTTTTGGGGAGTCTGCAATCAAACGCGTTGTGTCCCCACTTGTTGCAGTTAAAACATTTGCCCTTGAACTTTTTAACGCATTTATTAGGGCCTATAACTTGGGAGCTACCGTGGGAGGGTCTGGTCCTTTTAGGGTTCGACATGCATTTAGAACTGAGAACTATGTTAGTCGCAGTCTTCTGCTTGCTAACAGTTTCTAAAGCGTGTCGAGTCCTATTTTCATCCTCAATGAGAATAAATCGCTTGAAGTCATTGAGACCGACCTGCGTCTTTTTGCGGTACATTTCTGTTGTGAGTGTTCATTTTGGGTGTGATTTTTCGTAATTTTTGTTTTGTCTTGGTTTTCAGGTCTTGAAGCACAATGCGCACTACACTTGCTGACGACCAAATTGCGATTTGGAGAAAAAGATACGAGACATTTTCCGATCTTAAAGTAGGATTCCCCATGCCGAGGAAAGAGTTCAGAATCTGCCGAAGGGTTGGTTGATGGTATGCGAGACGACATTATAGTCCACATTCTAATTTCTGTCGTGCGAAGAGGTAGTTGACATCTTGAAGTTTTGCGGCGTCTCTATATCACAATTCACTCCTCTTGGGATGACGCGCCTAATGGGGTTAGTTGCATCCTTCAGAGAACATGACTCAAAATTCTCCTTAGACTTGTTCAGAGACTAGCGCGATGTTCGTGTCGATGATGGTGATCATGTTGAGATTTATAACAACAAAAGTTGACTCGACTTTGAGAGTTGGGCGGATCACTATGAAAGTGAGGATAAATACAACTCTAGAGGGGGGGGGGTGAATAGAGTATTCAAAAATTTGAGCTTCTACTCAACTCCCTTAGAGTTAGTTTGCGGAAAGAGTTTATAGATATTTGAAACCCTAGAGCCTAACACAAAGTGTGGTGCACAAGAGAAAGCTAACTGTAATTACAGTTACAGCTTTAGTCCTATCACAGCAACTAGCAGTCCTAGTTAGTTCTACTCACAGCCACAGTGCAATAATTAAAGTAAGCAACATAGACAACACAAGAGGTTTATAGTGGTTCCCTCTAAATAGGTACATCCACTCTTTTACCACCCTGGTAGGAATCCACTATAGGTTTTTGTTCAGGTGCCCTACCACCAACTGATCTGGTTCAGGTAGATCAAGTAGACCCTTTGAGCTTTTAATCAGAAGCTCAAAATCCAACACAGGTTTTTGATCAGGTGTACTGACACCAAGGTTCACTTTTGAAGGGAGTAATAACCCTTTGTATAGGAGGGTGAGAGAGTTAGAATATCTTCTCTATTGTAAAACAAGATTAGAGAAGCAAGTGGATTGCACAGAGCTAGAAAGCTCTAAAGAATCAAGGCTCCCCCTAGCTTAGAGAATATCCAGGAAGAAGTCTTGCTTCAGGGTGAAGGAACTCTTCTGAACTCTTGACAGATGTAATCTGTTGTCTAGAAGTTCTTTGAAGGAGCAGCTTGAAGAAGACTCTTGATGAGAGATGGTTGTTCTTCTTCAATCAGCTTTTCTTTCTTCTTTTTCTTCTTCTTGATGCACTGAGTGTGAATGTTCCTGGAAATAGGATAAACTCAGGATTTGAAGAAGAATTCTGAAGAAAGTAGTTTTTCTCAGTTGAATGTAAAATGATCTGAGAGCTGTATCTTCTTCTTTTGAATCTGTATATGAATATCTGTGTCAACCAGACTTGGTGTCTATGAGTATATCTCTTTATCTATGTATATGTGTGTTGAAACTTCTTTCAAAAGAGGTCTTTATATATTAGCCTTTGTAACGGCTCTAATTCTTTGTCTTCTTCTGAGATCTGCAATCTGGGCTGCAAATAGCACAATACAAAAAAATATATCCTGCAGAAAGACATCCTATAAAGGGATAAAGCTTTCTGAGAAGCTGCATATCCAATCTGATAAAAGAATACTAGAAAAAGTCACATCAGACCAAACTCTTTACGGCCTGAGAAGACTTTTGTGTCTAGCGGCTATAAAGGACAACATGACAGATAAAACATAAAGATATGTCAACTAATAAGACAAAAGACTTTGTCAGAGTAGAGCTTGACTTATGCAAAAAGAATGGGGCAAAGATTACCTGGAGATGCAAGCATAAAATCAATGAAATAATCTTTAATAAAATATGCCAGATAAATAAGAAATAAATCACAGAAGAAAAGGAATATAATATCTCTAAAAGCAGACAAACGAATGTCGAACGATCCACAGAGATCGTCGACCGAACCACAGAGATCGTCGACCGAACCACAGAGATAGACCGAACCACCGAGATCGTCGACCGAACTACAGAGCAGATAGTCGACCTATCAGAACAGATAGTCGAGCTATAAGATAGTTTGAGCTATCAAGACAGATAGTCGAACTATCACAACAGATAGTCGAGCTTAAAGATAGTTGAACTATCACAGAGATAGACGATCTGCTGACAGACGATAGTCGACCAACTGATAGACGATAGTCGATCGGTTGATAGACGAAAGTCGAGCGGCGTTCGACTATAGTCGAACAAAAAACAACTTAGCCAGATTTTCATCTAGATAAACAACAACTCTACAACTGAGGGAATCTAACCTAACAACTAACCTTTGACCATAGATAAGTCATGGGTCAAGAAACTAATTGAGAGGACTTAACACACATCCAAACTAGGGTACCAACACATTACCATGGGAAGACCTTGTTTGGATATGCTTAGAATTCTTGGAAGCTGCCAGAGCTTTGGAATTCTTTACCTGATCGTTGTCGTCGTCAGAGGGGGCGAGAATGCGACTTCTCTCTCGTGTTGGGATTTACAGAGGCTCGGGAGGTTGCAAATCGTTTATTCACCATTTCATTTTTTGTGGAGGAGAAACGCCTGATGTAGTGTGGGATTTCTGCTGCCCACAAGTGTGTCGTTGAGGTGCCTCTGGTGCGTGACCGAAAGAGGAAGCTTATTTTAATAGGCCATAAGGATGCAGATGCGGAACCCCAATCTTCATCAAAGCAGAAGGATTCTCAGATTGAGGAGGTTCCTTCCGGTTCCCGAGATGAGGTTGCCCCTGCAGATGCTGATGAGGTGGTGCTGGGATCTACTGCGCCCAGAGCGTCTTCCTCACTGAGTGTAATGAATGATATGGTGAGTATATTTTCGCTTTGATACTTGGTTTGGCTTCCCAACATAATATTGATCCCTTTTTTCTTCTTTTGGTTGCAGATTGAAACTTAGGATTACATTGTGTTCACATGGAACAACCATTATATGTGCTTGAAGGATGAATATTTGTCTCTTCAGGAGAGGTTTCGGGTGACGGAGGGCTCACTTGTTGCCTTGAAAGAGGAACTGGTCGAGAAGTATCTCGATTTTGGTGGATCGGGTCGAAACTGAAGACAGAGCTGGAGGAGGCCCGGGGGCGTTGCACATGAAGAATTCTTCGGTGGAGAAGACATCGAAATTCTTGAAGGCTGCTCAAGAGGAGATTTCTTGCTTGGAGATATAACATGAGTCTTCAAAGGCTCATGTGGAGTGACTTTCTTCTGATGATCGAGTATCAGAGCTGAAGGCCGTTGGACTTGCCGAGTACATGGATTCTATGGACTACATGCGCGATTGCTGCTTGATTGGCGAGGAGAACCGTGAGGAGATCTGGACCAGAGAGGTAGAGCCCCATATGGAAGATGTTCGTGAAGTCGCGCTTAGACGTGAAGTGTCAAAGGTTTTTTTCCTGGTGGCTTAGAGTGTGATGTGCGATGTATCAGGCCTCAGATTTGATGATATCTCTGATGATGAGGGTGCATGCCCTGATTTCGATGTAGATGCAGCCGGTGAGTAGCGGCTTGCGCTTTTTTTTCTTTTATATGTTGATACACATTTACTTCTTTTAGTCGAGACTGTTGTATGTTTGTCATCACTCTTTGGTGGTTATTGGCGGCGCGTTTGCAGCTATATTTATATGATATTGGTGGTAAAAATTCTGGTAGTTGGAGAAATGTAGGCTTGTCGTGACGATTGAGAGCTTATATGCTCAATCCAATTGCGTTGCCTTTTTTGATTGGTGTCGATCGCGAGTGGAGCAGGTTCGGGCGATGACTGAGTGTAGAAAGATAGGGTCAGTGAAGAGCTTGCTCATTCAAACTGCGTGCACAATCTTACCCGATTGAGTTTTGATTGGTGTCGATCGCAAAGGGGGCATGGTCGGGCGATGACGGGGCCTAGAAAGGTGGGATCCGTGAAGAGCTTGCTCGTTCAAACCGCATGCACAGTCTTACCCGATTGAGTTCTGATTGGTGTCGATCGCGTGGGGGGGGGGGCAGACATAGGCGATGACGGGGCATAAAAAGACAGGGTCAGTGAAGAACTTGCTCGTTCAAACCGCATGTGCAGTCTTACACAATTGAGTTCAGATTGGTGTTGATCGCTAGGGTGCAAGCCCGGGCAATGACGCGACGTATAAAGGCATGGTCAGTGTAGAGTTTGTCGTTCAAACCGCATGCACAGTCTTACCCAATTGCATTCTGATTGGTGTCGATCGCGAGGGGGCAGGCCTGAGCGATGATTGGGCGTAGAAAGTTAGGGTCGGTGAAGAGTTTGCTCGTTCAAAGTGCATGCACAGTCTTAACCAATTGAGTTCTGATTGGTGGCGATCGTGAGGGGGGGGGGCAAGCCCGAGCGATGACATGGCGTTGAAAGGCAGAGTCGGTGAAGAGTTTGCTTATTCAAATCGCATGCACGATCTTACCCGATTGAGATCCCTTTGGACAATATTAAAGAATAACATAATGCAATATTACTTAAAGATAGTTTGCGCGAGTTATAGCTCGCGGCTTTGACAATATTGAAACAAAAATAGAAAACATGAAACAAGAAAATAGAAAAATGGGAAATGAGAAGCAAGAAATCAAGGATAAAAGTGGTGCAGGTTCTGCGTGTTCTGCGGGCGGGGAAGGGTCTTCCCTTCTCAATGAGAGCACCCTTACTGTATATATGTTTTTGTTGCGCAGATCGATGTCGTCGATGTTGAAGACAGTCGCAACTACCGGCTGAGCTTGACTTGAGTAGTAAGTGTGGACTTCTTCTCTGTTTCCACGAACGACCCCTATTCCACTAGTGGTTGGAAACTTAATTGTCATATGAAGGATTGATAAGATCGCTCCGAAAATAGACTGGACCGGCCTTCCGAAGATGGAGTTGTATGCTAAGCTTGAATTTATGACAACGAATTGAACATTGTGTGTAGCTTGCCTCGAGAACTCGCCCATTGTGACAGCTAAGGTGATTGTCCCTTGGACTGGAACCAGGTGATTATCAAAACCGTAAACTGGTCCGGCTACGGGACTGAGGTGCTGCTTGGTAAGCTTCATGTTCGGGAGGGTAGATAATAACAACATGTCGATGGAGCTCCAGCTATCCACTAGGATTCTCTTAATGTTATAGCAGGGATCCCCAATTCCTGCGTTGATTACGAGCGGGTCCTGGTGAGGTGAGCGCAACCCCTCAAGGTCTTTATTACTGAATGTGTGGTGTTGTCTTGGTTGAGCTTCTTATCTCCATAATTATTCTCTAGTATACCAAATGAGAATATCTGTGAGGAGAGAACCGGGGACCCGATGATGGTCTTGATGTTTCCCACCACCTGTCTTCTGTCAGCAGCCCCCTGCGGTGCTTTTTGCTGTTCTCTCACTTGCCTAGGCGGCGCCAGCTGTTCCTGCACACGCCCTTGCAAAAATCTTCCCACGAGCCCTTGTCAGACCAGACACTCAATCTCGTCCTTTAGCCTGGTACATTCTTTAGTGGTGTGCCTAGTTCCGTGGTGGAACTCACAGTATTTTGACTTGTCATTCCTAGGATTAGGCAGCAGAACTTTGGTCGATGGAGCGCCAGACTGTCACGAATTGCGTAGAGCACATTGGTCTGCGTGATATTCAAAGAATTGACCCAAATCTCTCTGGTGGTCACGCTGATGCTCACCATTACAAGGTTCTTCATCGCGTCTATTTTCTTTCCCCCTGAGGGACTGCTCCCGCCCCCACCTCTTCTGAATGTCTTCAAACTGCTGAGGTTGTGCTTCGATAACTTCATCGGCTACTATCTGTGCCTCGACTCGGTGCACGAGGTTTCGATAACTATGCACAGTTTCCCTCATTAGTGCTCAATAGAAGCCAATTGGGCAGAGGCCTCCAAGGAAAATACCCCTCAATAGTTCGGGATCAACTCCCGGAATCTGTCGCGCTTCAGGGGTGAATCGGCGGAAAAATCATTGAGGATCTCTCCCTCATTCTGGTGAATCCCTGACATATGTATGGGATCTCGAACGATTATACGTTTGGCGGCGAACTGCACGATGAATTTACGTGCCAACCTTGCGAAGTGATTTATGCCCCCTCTTGCAAGAAATGAAATCGAGTGTGGGCTTGACCTTTCAATGTTATTGTAAACACCTGACAGAGCAACTGATCTGGAGCATCGTAGATCCTCATGATGGTAGTGAAATGGTTGATATGTTCGAGCAGATCTTCTGTTCCGTTGAATGTCTCGATGTCCGAGAGCTTGAAGCCATGCGGGATTGGATGAGCTAGAACTTGGGGTGCGAGTGGGGAGCTTTAGTGTAGGGGACGGTGAGTAAAGGTGTCATGTCGCCCAACTTGTCTGTATTCCTGAGCAATCACCTCGCGTATCTCTTTGTAGGTGAGTTTTTCGCCCAGTGGCACACAAGCTACTTCTTCCGGATGGCGACAATGGTCATCCCCAGCGCCCTGGTCGCCAGGGTGCGTGGATCTAGCGGCGTCGGAAAACTATTCAGATATATCATCCCCGTGGGGAGCTTGCGGTGGCGGAGCGTGAATCGGGGCCGGAGGCGTGGGATTAACTGACACGGCAGGCTGAGGAGGAGCTGAAGGAGCTCCTTGATCCCTAAGTAGAGCGAGCATCTCCACCTGCTGCTCCTCCATTTGTGGCATGCGCCCTTCTAAGGAAGCTACATGCACGAGCACGACCTCTACATCGAGAGTCATGATGATGAGTGAGTGAGAGGGAGTCGGCTCAATGCGACCTCTGAGGATTAATCCATCGGTAGTTCAGACGCTTCTTCTTGTCATGATCTCTAGTCTCGGGTAACGTTTTGCAATGGGTACTGTCTTCTAGATCTTCGGGGAATGCTGGGAATTCGCTTCTCACAGACGGTGCCAAACTATTGCGGTTAACTCAATGCTCCTAAACCTATCTAGATTGGACCTTCCTAGCCCGGGAGCGGTCGAACGCGCAAACAGTCACAAAATAAGAGAACAAATGCACAAGACGGATTTAGCGTGGAAAAACACCCTCAACCAGGTAAAAATCCACGTGACCGAATCTGTGTCGGTCAAACTCAACTATGTGCTTTATGTTACAAATCTGCTGCAGAATCGAAGGCGACAGACCGCTTCTCGTTACAATTAGGGATGAGAGAGAGTTCACATGTGCTTGGTGGGCGACAGGACGCCTCATGCGAAGCTTGATGCTAGTATCCTTTGACGATGGCGAACTCTCCTAGGCACCGCATGAATGCTGAACACGGTCACAGAACGTGCGGAGTAATATTGGTAAAGACTTGCGGGATGTTGCGCGCAAGGAAACTTCTTTGAACAGCTCGCAAGGCTTGCTTTTTGTGGTGGACTTGGACGAATTTTCGGTGGAGAGGCGGCGACTCGTAGGAGAAATCTGGCAGAGCTCTGACCTGAAAAGGAAGAAAACACGGAGGAAAAAGATGAAAAATGAGGAGACCTGAGCTCCTTTTATAACATTCAGGAGGTGGTTATAACAGTTATGCGACTATCTGCACGCCGTAACCACCAATATTATTATTTTTAGCACGCGACGGCTTGTAGGAGAAATCTTGCAGAGCTCTGGTCTGAGAAGGAAGAAAACACAGAGGAAAAAGATGAGAAATGAGGAGGCATGAGCTCTTTTTATAACATTCAGGAGGTGGTCATGACTAGAGTTGTCACTTAAAACCGAAAACCGCAAACCGAACCGGAACCGCAAAGAACCGGACCGAACTATTCGCAAATTATTCGGGTTTTGGTTTGAATTTTTGAACCATAAATAACATTGGTCCGGGTGCGGTTCTTACATTTTATTATCCGGACCGGAACCGGAACCGGAACCGCAACATACAAGTCTCAAATGGTTTCAAGATTTTTAGACCCGATTCGAACCGGACCGAGGTAGAACCGAACCGCAACCCGTTTATTATTTTTATTATTATATTGTTATTATTTTATAATTTATCTATAATATTTATACTTACTATCATGAGTGAATCTGGTGCAGTTTGAACTCAAACCGCAATCGTACTAAAGAGGACGATTTTGGACCGAACAAAACTTCTCCGCATAAAAACCGTATGATATGATTTGACATTGGTGCGGTTTGGAGTCAATTTTTGCCGTGCATTTTTTATTTTTATACAGTTATATAATATATTTTTAATTTTACTAACATATATTTTTTTAATATTTTATTTAAAAAATAAAGGAAATATAAAACTACTATTTATTAGTAATCATGAAAGACAACTAATTGTAGACGGTTGTTACGGTTGAGCATGTCGATGAGACGTTCGCAAGCCAACTAAAATTTGTGGCAAATCTACACGCGTAGGAAGGAAATTGATACTATCCCACCAATCGCGGAAAAGACCGTCGAGAAGTGCGCAACATAATTATTTTTATTTCGATATTGTTTTGAGTTTTACTATTTGCAGTCCGCTTTTATTTCATTCCGTCAAGCTTGATTTTGATTTTAGTTGGAACCGGACCGAACCGCATGGAACCGGACCGAACCGATAGTGACCGGTTTGGTTTTGGTTCTTGTTGAACAGTAACCGGAACCGTTGACACAACGGTTCCAAAAATTAAGCTGGAACCGGAATCAGAATCGGAACCGATCAAACGAAATAAGATTTTGGTTCTAATTTGAAGAACCGTTACCTTAATGGTTCAGTTCATGGTTTTAGTAGAACCGGAACCGAACCGGAACCGTAACAGCTCTAGTCATGACAGTTATGCGACTATCTGCACACCGTAACCACCAATATTATTATTTTTAGTATAGTTTTGAGCATATATTTTGCTCATCATATTTATCATTCGCAGAGCAATAATTTAATTAATGATAGTGCTCCACTAACCATGGTGGTTAGTGGGTGCTTTTCCATGAAATGGACGGTTTGAGCTCCTTTTATAATATTTAGAAGTTGGTTACGTTAGTTATGCGACTATCTGCAGAATGTAACCATCAATATTATTATTTTTAGCATAATTTTGAGCGTATATTTCGCTCAACATATTTGTTATTCGCAAACCAATAATTTAATTAATGACACTCCCCCACTAACCATGGTGGTTAGTTGGTGGTTTTCCATGAAATGAACGGCGGCGATCGTGATGCAATGATCGGATCGGGACGGCGGGGAAGACCCGTCATGAATGGGCGACCAACTTGGCGGCGGACTGCCACCGACGAAGGAAGAGGAGTCGTGGCCAACAGAACGGCCGACCACGTCGGGAGAGAATGCGGCCGCCGGAGGTGGCCGCGGGGAGGGATGGCCGCCCTTGCAAGGCGATGCCCCGCGGCCGCGGGAGATGGCCTCCTGCGTGGAGGGGCAGCCGCAACATGGCCGCCCTTGCGGGCGGAGCCCCGCGGCCGCGGGAGGCGTCCGCGTGGAGGAGAGACCGTGGCGTGTCCGCCCTTACGGGCGGAGCCCCGCGGCCGTGGGAGGCGGCCGCGGGGAGGGGAGCCGCCCTTGCGGGCAGAGCCCCGCGGCCGCGGGAAGGGGCGGCCGCGACGTGGCCGCCCATGCGGGAGTAGCACCTGTTAGGAATGGCGCCTACCAACTCTCCCAAAACCCCGGAGTGTTAGGAAGGGCGCTACCAATTCCTTTATATTATTTTAGCAAGATCGGTCAAACTGTTCGCATGGCTCCCTCGCACTTAAACCGTGCCCGGAACTCCCCTGTACTCATGCCCGGAGCCAACCTGACTCCCTTGCACTAAACCGTACCATGGAGTTCCCCTGCACCCATGCCAGGAGCCAACCCGGGTGCGCCCGGGAGGCACCCCATCCAACACCTGGATGGCGGGCCACACCCAACAAACTCCTCCTGGAACGCCATCCAGGGGGATCGAACCCATGACCTCCCCCTCGCCTCTGATACCAGTTGTTGTGAAATCGGATCGAGTTAAGCCGCGGTAGCGCAACGGAATTTCACGAATGAGCAAGAACCAATATCGCGCAAAATAAAATACGGAACGAGATTCTAGCATACACAGACGACACAAAAGATTACGTGGTTCGGAGATGGGCTCCTACGTCCACGGGGAGAGCGCGCAAGAAAGATCCACTAAAACAGATGAGGTTACAAGATACAACAAGAGAAAACAAAAAACACTGTCTATCTTCCCCGCTGGAATCACCGCCTGCTTCTGTTGTTAGGAATGGCGCCTACCAACTCTCCCAAAACCCCGGAGTGTTAGGAAGGGCGCTACCAATTCCTTTATATTATTTTAGCAAGATCGGTCAAACTGTTCGCATGGCTCCCTCGCACTTAAACCGTGCCCGGAACTCCCCTGTACTCATGCCCGGAGCCAACCTGACTCCCTTGCACTAAACCGTACCATGGAGTTCCCCTGCACCCATGCCAGGAGCCAACCCGGGTGCGCCCGGGAGGCACCCCATCCAACACCTGGATGGCGGGCCACACCCAACAAACTCCCCCTGGAACGCCATCCAGGGGGATCGAACCCATGACCTCCCCCTCGCCTCTGATACCAGTTGTTGTGAAATCGGATCGAGTTAAGCCGCGGTAGCGCAACGGAATTTCACGAATGAGCAAGAACCAATATCGGGCAAAATAAAATACGGAACGAGATTCTAGCATACACAGACGACACAAAAGATTACGTGGTTCGGAGATGGGCTCCTACGTCCATGGGGAGAGCGCGCAAGAAAGATCCACTAAAACAGATGAGGTTACAAGATACAACAAGAGAAAACAAAAAACACTGTCTATCTTCCCCGCTGGAATCACCGCCTGCTTCCGCTGCCTGATGTCGATCCCGCCTGGATCAGCCGCCTGAAGCCGCCGAACGCCTGGAGTCCACTTCTGGAGGCCGGCCGGATGTCGCCTCGCCTGAGGTGACCGGATGCGCCGCCTCCGTTAGCTCCGCCTGTATCGCCGCCTCTGCGCCTGCTGCCGCCGTCGCCGCGCCTGATTCCGCCGAACCTCTGGGGCCTACTACAGACGGCCGGCCGGATGTCGCCTCGCCTGAGGTGACCAGATGCGCCGCAACCTTGCGCGCCAGATGCCGCCGCCTGCTGCCGCCGTTCGCCGGAAGAACCGCCTGAAAAGCTCAAAGCTCTCCCTCTCTGAATTCTCACTAGTTTTGTATATTACCGAATCATCATATGGCTAAGGGAGGCTAACCCCTATTTATAATAGGATCAAGAGTCACCAATATATGGAGATGAACACATATGGAGGGGGTTGCCAAAACAGGACTCAACCAAATAGGAAGAATATCCCCTAGATTATATCCCCCTCATAAAGCATTTCCATGTTTAGGACTCCACCAAAACAGGAATAAAAAAGGGCACACGGATCGGTGAGGTGACACAATCTCAACAAACTCCACCTTGACACCTCACGCGATGAACTCCACCTCGAAGCCTAACGAACGTAACTCTACCTCCAACCTGGATCTCCCCTACTGACGACTACAAACCCCCTCTCCCTGGGGTCTGACCGCGATCAACGCGCATCAGAATGAGTCAAGTCAAGACCGCTCTTTAACTTGACTCCAGTCACTGTACTTCCTCGCAAGTCCGTACTAATATCCCTCCAGGATATCTCCCGCAACTCCCTGCCTCTACCTCTACCGAACTCCCTCAACTCCCCGTGGCGCACCCCGACGTGCTTCGCCCTTGCCCTATAGACCGAGTCTTTTGCAAGACGACTCGCACTCAACCTCTCACTGTGCGACTCCACCTTCTCCTGAGTAAACCTGAGTTCCTTGGTGGGACTCCTGAGCCAGATGGCTCCCCTTGCGGTGTCTGGGCACTTCTGAGATGACACTCTGCCCTTCTTCTCCACGGCTGCGAAGATTTTGTCTTCGCCAAGGCCCTTTCTCTGCGCGAACTCGACCACCGCTTTGATCCGTTTTTGCCACAGACCAAAATCAATTTTGCCGTCGTATTTTGGAATCTCGAATTTTGCCGACATTGTCTTGCTCGCAGAGCTACTGGGCGATCAAGATGATATTCGCGGAGCCGATCTAGGAAGATAGGGAGCGGACCAATGTCGTCACCTACTGTTGACCCAGATCTAGAACCCGAACGTCCAGACGATCACCCCCGCGGAACCTCCCTCTGATACCAATTGTTGTGAAATCGGATCGAGTTAAGCCGCGGTAGCGCAACGGAATTTCACGAATGAGCAAGAACCAATATCGCGTAAAATAAAATACGGAACGAGATTCTAGCATACACAGATGACACAAAAGATTACGTGGTTCGGAGATGGGCTCCTACGTCCACGGGGAGAGCGCGCAAGAAAGATCCACTAAAACAGATGAGGTTACAAGATACAACAAGAGAAAACAAAAAACACTGTCTATCTTCCCCGCTGGAATCACCGCCTGCTTCCGCCGCCTGATGCCGATCCCGCCTGGATCAGCCGCCTGAAGCCGCCGAACGCCTGGAGTCCACTTCTGGAGGCCGGCCGGATGTCGCCTCGCCTGAGGTGACCGGATGCGCCGCCTCCGTTAGCTCTGCCTGTATCGCCGCCTCTGCGCCTGCTGCCGCCGTCGCCGCGCCTGATTCCGCCGAACCTCTGGGGCCTACTATAGACGGCCGGCCGGATGTCGCCTCGCCTGAGGTGACCAGATGCGCCGCAACCTTGCGCGCCAGATGCCGCCGCCTGCTGCCGCCGTTCGCCGGAAGAACCGCCTGAAAAGCTCAAAGCTCTCCCTCTCTGAATTCTCACTAGTGTTGTATATTACCGAATCATCATATGGCTAAGGGAGGCTAACCCCTATTTATAATAGGATCAAGAGTCACCAATATATGGAGATGAACACATATGGAGGGGGTTGCCAAAACAGGACTCAACCAAATAGGAAGAATATCCCCTAGATTATATCCCCCTCATAAAGCATTTCCATGTTTAGGACTCCACCAAAACAGGAATAAAAAAGGGCACACGGATCGGTGAGGTGGCACAATCTCAACAAGCACCATGGCCGCGGGAGGCGGCTGCGGGGAGCGGAGGCCGCCCTTGCGGGCAGAGTCCGCGGCCGCGGGAGGCGGCCACAAGAAGGGGCGGCCGCGTCGCGGCCACCCTAGCGGGCAGATCCCCGCGGCCGCGGGGAGGGGTGGCCGCCCTTACGGGCGGAGCCCAGCGGCCGCAGGGATGGGCGGCCGAGCGCGGCTTTGGCGGGGCCGGCCGGGCACGGGCCGCCCGGCGTCGGCGATGGCGGCGACCGGCGACCGGCCGCGGTGGTTGCTCGGATAGTGCATGAAGTGAGATCGGTGCGTTGGGGATCGAGTGCGGTGATCGCGTGCGCGGCAGTTAATCCCATGATCCCACTAAAATAGTGGGGAACACGAGGAGTGAGCTAATTGCACCCTAATTTTCTGTAAATATCATGATTGCCTCATTGTAGATTACTTCAATCACTGTGTTTTCCTACATCTATTAATTAATATATAAAATGAGGGCCTAGCTTTTAATACAACATTATAGTTTCTCATTTTACTCATATTTTATGTATCTGTGTATCTCATAGCCAGCGATGAGGGACGGTGAATGAAAGAAAAAAAAGGTGAGAGAGAGAAAGCAATTGAACCCTTGTAATTGGCGATGTCATTAGCAATCCTACGATGATTATTCACAAACCTAAAAACATCTAAATCGACTATTCACGGTCTCAAAACACTTAAATTCATTAAACTGCGTATATAATTGAACTGTATTTAGCCGTTATAGGAGTACTTATAATACTACCCACTGTAAAAGATAGCCCTTTAATCGTCATATTAATGATCTCTAGGAGAAACAATTATGATGAAACTGCTAAAATACAAACCCTAATTAAATATAGGATACTTACTGGTAATGTGTTGGAGAAATCCCCTGGTAGAAGACTTTTGTGACATTCGTGTCGACACTCGAGTCGACCCATTTCGCCCATGTGGTTAGCCCTTGTAAGAAAGCTTCCAAGCGGTCCATGTCCTTGACAATCTTGCCCCCATCCTGAATGTAGTCCCAGCTGCAAATTAACAATGCAGAGCAGCAACTCAATCATCACGCATAACTGTAGCTAGTCAATCAAAAGTAGTGCATCACTGATGCCTCACCCTTGGCTCGCCGCTCCTTGGTGAACCCACCAGTGCCACGTGTTGAAAATGAGAGCGTCCGCGCTGAGCCATATGCCGCCGCTTGATATCGAGTCGAGATCGAGGACACGCCCGATGGATTCCGCAACAATATCCACGAGATACGGAGTTCGGTAGTACATTATAGACACAGTGTAGTCCTATTGACAAATAATTAAGCACATACTAACTAGACTAGTGGCTAGCTATAAAAATCAGCAATATGCATGGCAGCATGGGGCCCTGCTTGATACTTCATTTTTGCTCTGTTAATATAAGGAATGACTCACTTGATTGCGTACAATTTGTAAATAAAGATGGCTTTTCGTTTTGACATTTTCATTTTGAATTTTTAAAATTAACATTTTACATTCTCAATTATTAATTTTTGACATTTTGCAATCCCGGGATGAAATTTCAAGGGTATTTAGGTCCGGATAGCGCCAAAAATACTCATTTTGGCATTTTGCACGCCAAATTATTGGTGCTACCCGGATCTAAGTACCCTCTAATGAGCATGTTTTGCTTCTGCTTGGACCTAAATACCTTTGATATTTTGGCATGAGGATGCAAAGTGTCAGAAACTGATAATTGGGAGAGAGGGGGAGTGTCAATTATAAAAATCCGGAATGCAAAATGCTAAAAATCAGCATTTCAGGTGTGCAAAGTTGGATATAATTAGATTGCAATGCTCAAAATCAATAATACGAGCAATAGGCACAAAGCACTTCCTTTATGGCCAACCACAACAGTACTGCAATCAAGATAGGTACGGGACTCCTCCCCTATCAGTTAATTAATACACCTTAAAATAAACATACTATAAATTAATTAATGCAAAAAACAATACTTATAGTCTTATACATCACTTTCGATTTTAGGTAAAAAAAGTTCTCATCCACACACATATATCATGTCAAATCAACATTATTAGGTTTACTGTAGCTTTTCAAAAATATAGCTAATATTCCTAATGTAGCCCTCTCTATAGTAGCTCTACTAAGGCTTCGTTTGGGAGGACTTATTTTCACCGGTCAAGCGGTCATGACCGCATGAATCGGGACTTAAATAAGTCCTGATTCATGCGGTCATGACCGCTTCACCGGTGAAAATAAGTCCTCCCAAACGGAGCCTATATTTCTTTTTAATTTTATAAAATTTGATTGTTAATTTTAATTTGGAGAAATGATTTAATTACTTGAATATACATTATATTTTAATTTTTTTTTTGAAATAAATTATAATATATATTATCTCATAAATTTAGGGTGCTGTTAGTAGCAAACCCAGTTTGATTTCTAGCAAATCATTACTATTAGCAAACCCTTATTTTTCAAAATGGCTATTTAAAAATCATTTTGTTACTAGCAAACCAACATAATTTTTTTTTAAAAAAATTAAATTTGTTTAAAACATTCATTCTTTCAAAATAACCCGCTGCATATAATGACATTACAAATGATTTCAAATGTATTCATTCAACCACTTATGTTAGCATTATAGATGAGTCAAAATATCGCAAATATTTAGTATGTTCAAAACTGTTTTTTCAACAAAATATCATTATCTGCACCAAAATCTCGGTCAGTTTAGAAATACATTTGATTTCTAATTCCTATAAGAATGTGTTGTATATACGAGTTAAGTGTATATAAGAATATATACGTCCTTTTGAACTGCGTCTTATACGTACGTACAATTTTATGAGAAGTGTTCAACATGAAAATTGTAGATCTCGTCGAGATCTACAACTTTCATGTTGAACACTTTTTGATTTGAAGCACTTTAGACCCCCGATTTGACCCCTGAAAAAAGTTACGTCGGACATATGTACGGACGCCCGGGATCGACTTGACTTTTTTGGGGGCCAAATCAGGGGCATAAACGACTTCAAATCAAAAAGTGTTCAACATGAAAGTTGTAGATCTCGTCGAGATCTACAAGTTTCATGTTGAACACTTTTTGATTTGAAGCACTTTAGACCCCCGATTTAACCCCGGAAAAACGTTACATCGTGCATATGTACGGACGCCCGGGATCGGAGTGACTTTTTTCGGGGGCAAAATCGGTAGCATAAACGGCCTTAAATCAAAAAGTGTTCAACATGAAAGTTGTAGATCTCGTCGAGATCTACAACTTTCATGTTGAACACTTTTTGATTTGAAGTAATTTAGACCCCTGATTTGGGCCCCGAAAAAAGTCATGCCGAAAATCTGTACGTTCCGTGCATGTCTTTTTTATGGCCCAAATTGGAGGCCTAAACGCCTTCAAATCAAAAAACGATCAACATGAAAGTTGTAAATCTCATCAAGATCTACAACTTTCATGTTGATCACTTTTTCAAATGAGAAATATTTGGGGCCCAAAATTCAAAAATGCAAAAATTGTCAAAAAGCAAGATTGGTTTGCTAGTAGTAATTTTTGGAAAGAGAAAAAAATACAAAAAATGACAGAATCTGTTTTTTTCTGATTTGCTAGAAACTAAAGTGAGTTTGTTAATAACAACACCCTAAATTTAAACTTTAATGTTATATTTCATAATTTTGACAAGATACGAGAGTTTTCCAACACGAGAAAATGTAAGGAGCGCAGAATCTGATTGAACTATGTAAGATCTTGAAGCAGGGGCAAGGGGCCAGACCCCAGAGGTGAAGGAATAATGGAGTGGGGGAACATATTTTGTAGATGATAATGGATAAGGCGCAATTTCTCTAAATTAAAGGAATATTCCTCTGCTACTTGCCCCGCATCATTTGGATTCAAGCCAATAATTGCGCGAGAACTGCTTTTGTAATTTAGGCACTTTTAAAAATTATTTTAAATGAAAAAATAAAAATATATTGGATATTGATAGCTGCTAACAGTTTGACTAATATATATATATGTATATATATATGGTCAATTATGACGACAGCGCATGAGCATTTATGGGGCCTTAGCTTTGTGCTTAGCTGTCTTCAACTGTGTGTTTCAACTGGTATGTCAATTGAAAGATGCTCCTCAAAACTAATTATGCTCGTGCGCTTAAAGAACTAATAATGCATTGCGGGTTAGTAGTGGCGCCGGTCCGGGCCAAATTCAGTCCCGGCTCATCAGGCCCGATTCCCACTGAGATTAATCCGGCCAACTCCTAAACGCTAATTAATAAATATCAATATAATGTGGGATCTGATAAGAATAATTATAGGAATCTTAGCTGTGCTAACATGTCACCGATGCGGCAGCCATAGACTTTATGGGATCGTTTGGCTTGGTGGTGGCAATTGTGAACACACTGATTATTAGTCCTCAAAATTAGTATTTTTGTGTTCAAAATTAATATTTTTCTTAGTGTGACGGCAATAATTAACCATTTGTAATAGGAGCAAAAACATCGTGCCAATCGGGCCCCAAAATAATTGTGAACTGTGGTTCGCAAACGCCCCCACCACACCCTTGTAACCCCACTTATTTTTATGTTGGGTTAATTACCGTGACCTCTCATGAGAGTTTGCATAACTACAAGTTGCATCTCCTTTATCTTTCAAAATTACATTTACCCCATTCTAAGTATTCTTTGTTTATAAAAATGTCATTTCCATTAAAAATATTAATGAGAAATTATAATATTTCTTCATTTATAATCAGTCAAATTATTATATGATATTTCATTTTATTCTTTGTATGTCATTTTTCTTTAGAAATATAGATGAAAAATGATTAAATATGTCAAATTATTTTATGATATTCCAATCTCCTCTTATAATAACTCTCCATTGAAAAGAGAATTTTACTTTTTTTGTACCGAATCTAGAATTAAATTAAAAAATTATAAAATAATTTGACTTATTTTATGATTCTTCATTCATATTTTCAATGAATGAGACATTTTCGTAAACAAAAATTTTTTTTAAGGGAGATATAAATATAATTTTGAAAGATAGAGAGGGGCAACATGTAATTATGCTAACTCTCTGAGGCTGTGCTGCTCGTATTTAACCCTTTTTCATGTTTAAATTTAGGCTACGTTTCGGGGGACTTATTTTCACCGAAACAGAGCCTTATTAATGATTTTTTTACCGTTTTCATGCACAAAAAAAAAGGAGAAAAGAGAGAATAAATACCAGAAATGTAACAGTAGAGAGAGGATCCCTCTTTTCAACGGAGATCTTAGAATCCGGCAGTGCAGCGTGCAGCATGCACAAAAGAGACTGCCACTGATTGTAACTAATGGAGTCGCCGACGAACATCATCTTCTTCCCCCTCCACCTCCTCAGAAAATCCCCGCCGTCAAATCTTCACCAAGCATTCAGAAAATAATCTCTCACAACTAATTAGCCGCTGATTAATAGTCCCAGGAAACTGCATATAGCAGAAACAAATATACATATATAAATTAACCTCGGAAGGGCGCAGGCAGTTGGCTGCCACCTGTACTTGAGGTAGAGCTTATCCGGCCGGCCATATTTCTGGCAGTCGAACTCCGGGTCAATGAAAGGGCAGCCGGCCGAGTCGTAGAGCGGATATGACTCATCGTAAACCCAGCTCCCGTGGAACAAATCGCAGCTTATGCTGCTGGCTTTCGCCGGCGCCGCCGCCGGAGTCTTCTTTCTTATAAGGCGGCCGGAGCGGCTTCTTGTGGTGTGAATTACGGTGGTCTCAGTCTCACACAGAGCTTCATTGAGTAGTACTGAAGCGAGAAAAACAGATAGGAGAGTGATGGCAAGGAATTTGGGTCCTCTCATTGGAGAGACGGGGAAGAATTAATACTGCTGATATGAAATAAAAAAAAAAAGTGGAAGGAGATGGAGCTTAAGAAGGATTGAAGGAGCTCATCATCAAGATGCGTGCAATAATTCGGGAATGTGGTTCCAATTGGGTTTTAGATTATTCCAACTATGTTTCATTGGAAAGGAAAATAATTAAAAAAACATATAAACATTGTTTATCACAGTCAGATACAAAAGGGGTATTTCATAGTGTGTTTATATATTATATTGGGTGCTGTTATTAGCAAATCATTATATAGTAAATTTTTATTTTTCAAAATGATTATTTGAAAATCATTTTATTACTAGTAAATCAACATAAATTTTAAAAAAATAAATAAATTTTATTTAAAACATGCATTTTTTCAAAATAACTCGTTACATATAATGATATTACAAATGATTTCAAATTTATTCATTCAACCACTTAGGTTAGCATTAGAAATGAGTCAAAATGTTGCAAAATTTTGTTTAGTGTGTCCAAAATTATTTTTTCAAAAAAATATCATCATTGCACTAAAATCTTTAAACAAAATATTGCCCGATTTAGAAATATACTTGATTTCTAATTCCTATAAGGGTGTGCTGTATATACGAGTAAGTGTAAATAAGAATATACGTATCGTTTTGATCTGCGTTTTATACGTATATTTTCATGAGAAGTGTTCAACATGAAAGTTGTAGATCTCGACAGGATCTACAACTTTCATGTTAAACACTTTTTGGTTTGATGCAATTTAGATCCCCAATTTGGCCCTTGAATAAAGTCACATCGAAAATCTGTACGAACAACTCTCTCCGTGCGTGTCTTTTTTCGGGCCCAAATTGAAGGTCTAAACGGCGTCAAATCAAACATTGGTCAACATGAAAGTTATAGATCTCATCGAGATCTACAAGTTTCATGGTGATCACTTTTTCAAATAAGAAACATTTGGGGCTCAAAATTCAAAAATGCAAAATTACAAAAAAACAAGATTGGTTTGCTAGTAATAATTTTTGAGAAAACAAAAAAAATGAAAAAAAATAGCTGAATCTGTTTTTTTTTCTGATTTGTTAGTAACGAAAGTGACTTTACTAATAACAACACCCATTATATTCTTTTACATATTAACTTATTAATTAGCACTGTACATATGGTTATTAATTAAGACTCATTTAATTTTATTTTCTTTCTAAGGCTTTTTTTTTAATGTACACAGTACACCTAACCGCACTCTCACCCCTAAGTGGCTCTCTCTATCTCTCCTGTTTGCCCAGAAGTTGAATCCAGCTCTGGAAGGGGTTTCTGCTACATATCTTGGAATGCTTGCCGATTTCATTTATGGAAGGGGCTGGTTCTAGATTTTTTTTTGGAAGGGGTTTGTAGTGTCAGAGCTTCTTTTTCCGTTTTCTGCTAGCATTTCTGGAGCAAACTTGTTGATTTATGGTAAATCTGTATGCAGTATAAGTATATTTTGTTGCTTTTTAAGCCTTTACATGCAATGGTTGAAATTCAAGAAATTGCATATGACTGCATTCAATACATTGGCTTTTTTTTAACTTTAAATTAATCATGTTCTACAGTAGTTGGTTGAACTTCACGCATTCAGTTCACTGTGTGTTTACTTTATCATTTTTTTGAATAATAAATATATAAGAGTTGCGGACTAACTCGATGCCCCGGTCGTACCGGATTTACTTGAAACGTCTTAGCTTACGGAGCGGTCGAGCGCGCACACAGTCAATGAAAATAAGAGGTTGACATAAGATGTGATGACGTGGAAAAACCTCTCAACCGGGTAAAAAACCACGTGACCGGATCTGTGCCGGTCAAAGTCCACTAGCTGTTTGGGGTTACAATGTGTACGGAGAATCGGGGGCGACATGCCGCTCTCCGTTACAACTTGGGGGTGAGAGAGAGATTTCCGCTCCCAACGGGCAACAGGCTGCGCCGCGGGAGCAACTTTGACACTGGAATCCGAGATGTGGTTCTGGTGCTTGGAAGTTTGGAGCGCGGCTTCGGCGCTTGTCCGCTTGCAGCGGTCCTCTTCCTCCTTCTTTCGCTTGTTCCGGGACTTAGGTGTTTTCCTGCTGGTGGCACACTGGTGGCACACTGGTGGCTCGAGGTGGCTGGAGGATGATCCGAGGGAAGAGTCCGGCAGAGCTATCGCCTGAGGAAGAAGACAACCGGGAGCCAAAAAGTGAATTATGAGGAGGTCCTGGAGCTCCTTTTATAGCCTCCTGGAGAGGATTATGGAGAGCACCACAACTAACTTGGTGGGTGGTTACCCACTTGATCGGACGGCGAGGAGAGCCCACCACGATCGGACGGCGGGCAAGCCGTCGACGGTGGCGGGGCGGCCGGCGGCGGCCCGGTCGGCGGCCCGGTCGGCGGCCCGGTCGGCGGCCGCGGCCGGGTCGGCGGCGACCTCGCCGGTGGCGGCAGCCTGTCTGGTGGTGGCGGCCTGCCCGGCGGCGGTAGCGGTTTCCCCTTAAAGGGGGCGGTTTTTTGGTGGAGAGAGAGAGGGAGTGGGTCCTCCCCCATGTTTCCCTCACTATGGGGAGTTCATGGGAGGTGGGGTTGACTAGTCAACCACATGATCTCCCACTTTGGGAGGAGATCATGGGGGAATTTTCCTTATAAATGGTGATGTAACCCATCAATAAACATCGTTACATTGAGAATATTAAGTATCAATGACTATATCATTAAACAACAATCAATCAAACAACAAACTATTAAATAAGTAGACATGATGCCCCCGACACCGACCGGAGGTGCCCCCGCTTGCCCGTCCCCGCCCGCCCGTTCCTGGGCGGCCTCGCCGTAGCTAGCCCCCGCGAGAGCCAGTCAGGCCGCCTGACCCCGGGCGGCCTCGCCACGGCCAGCCCCCGCAAGGGCAGGCCAGGGTGGCTGGATTCGGGCAGCCTCGTCGCTGCCAAGGGTCGACCGTGCCCGGGTGACCTCCCCGTGGCTGGTCCCTGCAAGGACCGATAGTGGCCACCCATTCCAAGGCATCCTCGCCGCGGCAAGCCCCCGCGAGGGACAGTCAAGGCCACCCGACCCCGGAAGTCCTCACCGCGGCCAACCCTTGCAAGGGCCGGCCAAGGCCGCCCAGAGTCGAGCGGCCTCCCCGCAGCCATCCCTCGCGAGGGACGACCAGTGCCACCTGAGCCGGGTGGCCCTGTCGGGGCCGGCCCCCCGGCCGCTCGCCGGGTGTGGTGATGGCGATCGTTGCCGCCGTCGCCTGGCCGCCAGTCTCGGCGGGCGGGCTCTCCTTTTGCCCGGGGGTGGGATCGTCATTTTCCAAAAAATTGCGATCGGCGTGCTTCATTTTGAGCGATCCTATTGGCCGACCCGGAAATAGTTATGCAAAATTACCGGACCGTCCCTCTTAAAATTCTATAAATAGACCGATTTTGACTTAGAAAGAACTTCCTTTTGAACTCTCCACTCCACCCCCTTTTTCTCTCTGCAGGATTTCCACCCAAGACCAATTCCGCAAGACTCCGCTAAGGGCGCAAAGTCAAGATAAAGTTTGAGAGAAAGCAAAACAAGTACGAGACGCACACACGCACCGAGAACAACCCCTAAAACTGTCGGCCTCACGATGGAAGAAAAGATGAGACATGTGGTGCCATCCCCTCCAACACGTCAACTGTGAAGGCAAGGCAACACCCACACCCTCGAGAAGCGACCATCGGAGGGCCGTGAGAGAAGTACGGTCACCAGTGGCACTCTTCGTCTATTCTTTCCCATTTAATTACGTGTAATGAGGTGCGATTTGTCGCCCTCGCTCTCCTCTTGAAAGATCTGTAATAAATTCTAATATAGTGGAAGTTAGGTTGGCACCGTACTGACCGCGTGGTTTTTCACCCTGATTGCGGGTTTTTCACGTCATCAAACATTTGTCTCAACACTCAATAAATCTTTTACTATTAGTACGCTCGACCGCTCCCCGGGCTAGGATGGTTCAAAAGGCCCAGTCTATCAAGAGCAATGTGCGGACCCTAATAGTTTGGCATCGTCTGTGGGAACGCAGTTCCCAGGAGCTCAAGTGAGGCACGAAGGATAAGCACACCCTGCACCGCCACACAAGAGAGAGGAAGCAATGGTCGGGCAGAGCACATGAACGACTCGAGGATCAGCCCACCAGTAGTACGCCAATCTCGGCCAGTCTCATTCCCCCGTCAACGTGCCGCAGCAAGAGGTCATCATCGCCGCACCGGATATTGCCCTCGCCGGAGGGTCCGCTCGCATGGAGGAGCGTCATGCATATTTGCTCGCCTACCTTAGAGGCATAGAAGCCGCCCAGGCACCCATAAGAGTACAAGTCCCAGAGAATGCACCACCACCGCAAGCTCAAGAAGATGAGGATTTCGAATCCTCACGAGAAGCTAGCACGAAGCATCCTGTCCACTAAACCATGGCCGCCAAAATCGGCCTGCTTCACCAACGCAAACGGACAGGATTCTCTGAAGACATAGCAAGAGGAATGACCCAAGTGGAGATACAAGAATTATTCGAGTAAGAATTCGGCCAGATCGGTAGTAGAGCAGCGCAAGTCCACCGCCCAATAAGAAACAGATTGCCACTATCAGCAGAAGTGTTGGCATATCTAGTCCCAATGGGATTCAAGCTCCCAAGTATTGAGTCATATAACGGGACAGAGGATCCCCTAGAGCATGTGAATCACTTCACCACAATCCTTCACATCTACAACGTGCCCGATCAGTTGCTTTGCTAGGTATTTCCAGCCACATTGAAAGGGTAGGCAAGGATGTGGTACCACTTACTCAGAGAGGGAACATCTGAAACTTCGCTCAACTAACTTAACAGTTCCTAGACCAATTCATCACCACCAGCCGTATTGCAAAAGATCCCTCTCATCTCTCTGGAATTCGCCAGAACGAGGGAGATACCCTTAGGGAATTCTTCCTCCAATTCACTGTAGTTGCCAGACAGATCCCAGGGGCGGACTCGGAACTCCTGCACTGAGTCTTACTCGGGGGGGGGGGGGGCTCTGACCTAGAGGGTTCCACTCTGACTTAATGTGGGAGATGGTCCTTAGTTACCCAAACCTTGTGCATCGAGTTGAATCCCAGATCGCAACCAATCAAGGCTCATCAACGACAGTTCGAAGGAGGAGTAAAGAGGAAGAGAGAAAAATCACCCCCAAGGCGTCAAGAGGATCCCAGGGGCAACCCCCACCAGCAGGATTATTGTGACGACCAACCTCTCAAACGGTATTAGCAGTACACGCTGCTCAACACTTCGCGTGCTAACGTGTTTTATGCAATACAAGATGACCCGACACTGCGAATGTCATGAGAGGTTCCCGTTGACAAGGGGGGTTGATCGAAATATTGTGAATTCCACATAGGGACTGGACACTCCACAAAAGAGTGTGGCAGGGTAAAGGATGAGATTGAGCAGCTCATTCGATAGAGAGTCCTCAAAATGTTCCTTCAAGACCAACAAGAGGCCAATCGGTCCAACAGAGGAGGGGGAAACCGCCCGCAAATCAAGAAGCACATGGGGGCAGGCAAGTTGTGGGGATGGTCAATACCATAGCTGGGTATCCATTCGTCGTTATAAATTCAATTGCGCAGGACGAGCCAGGGCGAGCACACCAGCGAAGGAGAAGATCGGCTTCGGTGACGAGGATCTCGAGGGACTGCTGATATTGCACCAAGAACCGCTAGTTATAACGGCCAAAATCAGTGACACAAACTGTAAGACCCCTTTTTTTCTTTTTCAACCACCGGGGTCTTAGCCCAGAATTGCCGCTTTGCGGTGGCACCGACCCACGAGAAGGCCGCCACTACAAAACGCCAATTCCGCCGGCCATTTTTGATCACAAAGGAAGAGAAGTAAATATTACACAAAATGTAAATATGTCCACAGAAACACATGAATAAAATGAAATCACATCCAGTCCATCAGTATATATCAAATAGAAAGTACTACATAAGATTAGCTCAGATGAAAATCTAGAAAAATGGGCTCGAGCCCGGTACATCAGAGTCCTCACTATAAATCACTCATCGCGGAAGCTATAAAGATACTAATCACTCACGGAGCTAGTCGCAGGTGCACCGGTGCTAGACTGACCCACCTCCATGCGCACCGTACTCCACTGGTGCTGGTCCCTGGATCCCATCCGGAGCTCCTGTAATATTGTGGTTCGAAAACCATTAGTCCTAAAGACTAAGCCCTATCATCCCCTACCCCTCCCCCACGGCTCTTAAGCACCGAGCGGAGAGGAGGAAAGGGAAGCTACAAAGGTGGAGAATAATCAAGCAGATGACAAAGGAGCTAATCTAACAACTATCATGGTGTATAAATAACTATCTAGAATAAAGTATATCTAGCAATTCTACAGTAGTAAGTAATAAAGTAGACAAGTAGTAAGTAGCAAATATATAAGAAGAAAAATAGAACAAGTAAGTAAGTAAATAAATGAGTAACCTTAACTTATATGAATGCCCATACAAACTTATAAGTTAAGGGGTCTTCTGCAAGGCTCCCATCGTATAAAAAGTCCCATACAGATTTATACGTTGGGGTGTTGGTTGTATGCAAATATGAGTGTAGTGATATGCTATGCCATGATTCATGCAAGTGCAACTCACGCACACGACTCTATGCGCACAGACCTTTAGTTCCCCCTGTTTGGGCAGCTAGTTTCACTCCCAGGAACCTCCGTAGTGGCAAACGGAGATAATGGGTCGGGCCCCCCACTCCTAGGCGGGTATCCACACTACCGGTCCTAGCCCTTCCGTACGCCCTTAGAAGAACACAACCTAGAGTATCCGCGTACTAGTGCTGGCTATATCCACCAGGCTTTCTTTGGCTAAGTGTCCCACACCGCCGAGTCAACGTACCGATGTCGGTGTGAACGGCAATCAAATACCGAAGACCCACCACCTTATTCTGTACTCAAACCCTCGAGCCCTCGGCTCCCCGGACTGTCCCGTCCGTGCATCTACCTTTAGAGCTACCGTCTAAATGGCAACCGAACCAACATATTCTACATCCCTAGCTACCGGGGTGTGTGAAAGTGCAACCCTAATTATTCTAGTTGCTCTTTTAATTTATTATTCCTACGGTTTACGTTAGCCCAGGACTGCCCCCGGTATTCCCCGTGATGGGCTCTCAAAGGGCACTAGGAACTGATGGTAGCTGAAGCCCACCGTTCCCCGCAAGGCACTTATTGTTATTGGTTGATACCCATTACCCGATCCCTTTTTGATTACTTTAGACCTAGCTCTAGAGATTAAGCCTCTTCCTCTCCTACCCGGGGTGGACGATCTTTCGTCGTTCCCGAACACCACTTAACTCTAGCCAATCTCAGACTCTACTCATCCTGACTTCCCAATAATAAACTTAATTTAACTCACCCTATTCAACCAGCAAACTACCAAAATTCCATCTCCCCAAGTTTATTACTCACTCTAGTTCCGTTTCTGTGGTTTTACTATATGCAGACCATCCTAAGCTATATGAGGTATACAATGGGAGGTACTCCAAATTGTCTTCTGAATCTCCTATAAAATTTACTGGAGGTCTATCATGACATAATTAACCTAAATCCAGGAATTTATAATTTTCCTATTTAATCTGATATTTATTTAATTTTCCCAAAAGATTGGTCACGGGTTATTTTAAACAGGAACTACATGATCTTCATAAATAATGGTCACCCAAAAATTAAGATCACTAAATAACAGCAAGGTATCATCATATACTAATTATCATGATTTTACAGAAAGTATTTAACCTCTAATTGATTTATCCATTATAATCCCGTTAATCCTAAGTAAAGAAGGAGGTACTGAAATTACTCATCATTAAATTATAGAAAAATTACTGAATATTAGTAAGGTATATAAAAGGTCATTGTACAAAGATCATAATTTTACAGGCTTCCTAGACATCAAAATAGATTTAATCAAGTTTTCATGGGAAACAACACTTAATGAAGCAAACCTTAGAATTAAACTTCTAAAAATTCCATAAAATTTCACAGAGCTTTAACATCATAATACAAGTTCCCTGCCTAAAGATCATCAATTTCCAGAGGGTATTTTATCCATAATAAATTTCTAAGCAAATAAGACAATCTACTAAATTGTTAATGAAGTATCCAAAATAATGATCCTAAATTCATGATAAAATATACAGAGCTTGTACTAACTCTAAAAACCACTCTACCTAAATATCATCTTTGTTCAGTGAGCTTTAGTGACATTTTCTATCTCTACAAGTTTTGTGCCCTAAACTAGGGTTAGGGTTTTGAGTGGCCTAACTGTCTCCAAATCCCCTAAGATTTTGTCCAGAGAACTATAATGGCCCTATAGGCCTCTCCACCAAATTTCAAGTCATTCCAAGGTCATTTGACCCCATGACCTTCACAACCCACCAAGAGCCATCCTTAGGGTCTGGCCTTGGACCCTAGGGCAAATCTACCCCAATCCACCTCAAACTCCATGAGGGGGTGCTAGAGAGCATTCTAAGTCAGTGGTCAAAATCTCATCCTTTGTTGAGGTGATCTGACCATTCAAGTCTCAAAGTGCACTTTTAACCTAAAAACCCCTAAATAGGGCATAGCTTAGGTTTATCCATTTCCAATCTAAAACATATCAAAATGAGATTAAAAATTATAAATAACCTTATGATAAACCCAGGAACCACTCACCAAGATTTGGGAGGGTTTGAAAGTCATTAAGCAAACTAATTAATTTTCCCTAAGATTATTAAATTTTTCTAAAAAATTTAGAAAAATATTCCCCAAAAATTCCCATTTTTGGACCGGCCATAGGTATAGCTAGGGTAGGCTCCTTTCCAAAATTTCAGATCATTTGGTCAAAGGATGAAGGGTGGGAACACCTTTTAGTCTCTGTCTAGCTCTAGGTCTAGATCCCACCAAAAGAGATGCCCTGGTCAAACAGGTTGACCAAATTGACCCAAATCAATTTTAAAATATAGTAGACCCATAGGGATACAAACTTCATGTTGGTCATTTGTTCAGCAAAAGCCTATAAGTATTTTTCCTAAATTTTCTAAAGTGACTGATATTCTAATATAAAAATTCACATAAAAGAAAAACTTAATTTAAACAGCACAGATCTTGAAGCAGATCTAAGGGCCCTGGCTTTGTCTTCTTCCTCCAGGCAAAGATCCACGATCAGCCCGAACTGGAGCTACTTCCAAGCGCAGCCGCCGACCGTCCAGCCTCCTCCCTGGCCGGCCACCGCCACCACCACCTCCGTTGAGGTGGCGGCCATCGCCGAGCGGCGGCGCAGCCGCCAGAGAGGCTTTTTCCGGCGAGCCCGAGAATGCGAATTTCATGGAAATTCCATGAAAATGAAAGCTCCAATCGGGCTCAGTTGAGCCCGATTCTCAATCCTATTGAATCCTAAGATCTATCCGCAGAAGAAGAGGGAGGGGAGGACCTTGTTCGCGGGCTGGAGGCGTGCAGACCGTCGGGATGCCATTGGTGCGGTGGTGGCGTCGCAGGAATTCTCAATCGCACAGTGGGAGGCTCGAAAACTTCAGGTAAAGGCTGGGAAAACTTCCTCTTGGGCCTCTGAGGGTGTTTAAAATCTCGGTTAAGGAGGGGGAACAGCCAAAAGTTGGTGGCCATTAATGGCCCATTATAGCTTGGCTCGGCCATGGTGGTGGGGGGCTGAAACGGCTCTGTGACAGCAAGCTAACAGCTGGAAACTCCTCCTCTTCCCTAGAGGAGTTGGATCCAGCCGTAAAAGGGGAGGGGGAAGGCCACGACATCAAATGTCATTGATGGACATGACATCAAGCTCTCGGCCATGGCCGTAACCGCCCTTTTTGCAAAGCTGTCGGTCCACGTGTCAAGCTTGACCGGTCAACTTATTTTAAATAAGACTTATTAGGTCTTGATAGGAGAAAACAGCCCACTCCTAGACCGGCTCGGTTCAGCTGAACCAGCACACAGCCATAACCAATCTGCCAGAAAAATGCCAGCAAAATTCTAAGTATAATGGCGTTGAGTGAGCTCTGCTCACTCAACGCAATCCTTGCTACGACGTTGAGTGAGCTCTGCTCACTCAACGCCATCCCAGATACGGCGTTGAGTGAGCTCTGCTCACTCAACGCCATCCAGATTATGGCGTTGAGTGAGCAGAGCTCACTCAACGCCATCCAGAATATGTCCTTTTTAAATGATGGCGTTGAGTGAGCTTAGCTCACTCAACGCCGTCTAGATTATGGCGTTGAGTGAGCTCTGCTCACTCAACGCCATCCAGACAACACCAAATGGCGTTGAGTGCAGTCAGTGCACTCAATGCCGTTCAACTTATGGCGTTGAGTGCACTCAACGCTCTCAACGCCATCTCGCCTGACAAATTACGGCATTGAGTGAGCTAAGCTCACTCAACGCCATCCAGTCTACGGCGTTGAGTGAGCTCAGCTCACTCAACGCCAACCAGATGACACCAGATGGCGTTGAGTGCAGTCTGTGCACTCAACGACGTATAGCTTATGGCTTTGAGTGAGCTAAGATCACTCAACGCCATCCAGACTACGGCGCTGAGTGAGCTTAGCTCACTCAACGCCATTCCAAGGTCACGGGCGTGACGGATCGGTCACGGGCGTGTCAGGCCCATGTTGAAATTTCTGAGCTCGCCGATCGTATTTCTGAGGTCGACGATCGTCGAAGGGGTCACTCCCTAGGTCACGGACGTGACGGGTCGGTCACGGGCGTGACCACCCCTTGACTCGAAATCTTGGTCGATAAACTTAAATTCCTGGATTTTCTAATGTTCTGTTATGACAAAACCACTTCCAGGGGTCTAGTTGGACATGGGATGTTACACAAACTTATGCGTCATGCGGATACTTGTAGATAATGAAAGTTCGGTCAACTAATTGTTCATGTCGGCTCTTCGAGGAATTCACATCCCCAAGGAAAGGCTCCAGCTAGCAGCAAGCCCGATGTACGACTTCAATGAGGGACTAGTGCCGGTCAAGGGAATAATTACCCTCCTACTTACCTCAGGTGAATTCCTGAAGCAAACAACTCACCAGGTTCAGTTCGTGGCCGTAGAGACAGAATCACCCTGCCGCAACTCGTTGTTTCCATGTTCGAGTATCAATGCCATCAATAATTTCGTGCATGCACTCTTTAATCTTCTTTGAATGAGCGTCTCCAATGGAAGTGCTTGGTTTTTATAGTAGGATCGCATTAGGTAGATCGACAATGACACTGCATAAGTTTTGAGCGACGGTGGAGGCACATGCACTTGGAGCGACGGTGACGCTGTATAAGCTTGAAGCGACAATGGCGTCGTATAAGCTAGGAACGATGGCGGCGGCGCATTTTCTTGGAGCGACGGTGGCGCAGTAGGAGCTTGGAGTGACGACAACGTCGTATGAACCTGGAGTGACGGTGGTGGCATATGCGCTTGGAACGACAGTAGCACCGTATAAGCTCTAAGCGACGATGGCACTATATATGCTCAGAGAGATGGTGGCGCTATATGAACTTTGAGCAATGGAGGTGCCGTTGGAACCTTGAGCAACGGCGGTGCAGTATGAACTTGGAGTGGGTGCGTCTTAAAAACTAGGGGTGGCAGCACCATAAAAACTTGGAGTGGCGGTGCCATGTGAGCTTGGAGCACCGGAGGCATGCGACCACGCAACACCAACAGAAGATGGATGTCCAATAATGTTTGTTGATGGCATTCGAAAGATTTGTGGATGTGCAGCCCACTTCTCCCAAGGAAAGGCTCCAGCCAGCGGCAAACCCAATCTACCGCTTCAATGGGGGACTAGTGCCGGTTGAGGGAACAATTACCCTCCCAGTTACCTTAGGTGAATTCCTGAAGCAAACAACTCACCAGGTTCAGTTCGTGGCCATAGCGAGGTGCGAGCATATAAGTGCAAGTGCCGAGGTGCAAGTAGGTGAAGTGCCTGGTGAGCATCGGCCTTCCCGCACTCACGTTCCTAGCGACCGTCAATCTCAAAGTCGTGCCTAAGAACCTGGCGAATATTCAGCACATGGCATTCCTAAGGGCCTAAAAGCACATCAAAATGAATGAGCATCCAAAAAAACATTAAGAAAGGAACATGTCCATTACAAAAAATATATGGATTTTTTACTTTTAATTATAAATGTTACAAAAAACAAGATGGCGAGTTCCCCGCCCTTTACCCACTCAAATCTCGAGTCGTCGTCTTCAGAAAGCATCCACGTCGGAGCTGTCATCCTTGCCGTCTTCCTCTGCATCTGAACCATCCTCATCATAGCTCAACGATCTTGAAGGAATTGGAGAGTTAGACGACTCGGCAGGAAGACTATGGATGATGTCGTCCACGGCAAGGTCCTCGGAGCCCGGCATCAACAGATTCTCGAGCTGCAACTGGCCGAGGATTAGATCACCAACCATCAGAGCGATCTCGCGCCTCAGATGATGGAGATCATCCTGAACAATCCAGATCTTTTTACCGATGCCTGAAGTGCTCGCTTTTGGCGGTGCATCCTTTGCAGCCTCCCGTATCTTGAACTCGACGACGTGGGCTTGACAGTCCTCCAACGTCGCCTGGCTCTTGGCAAGCTTCTGCACCAGCTCCAAATTGCGCCGAGCCATGACCAGCTCGGCCTCCTGCAGAAAGAAAGATCCTTTTGTTAGATCATATCGCCGACTTATGTAGGTAGTACATATTGAGCTATTATTCTTCTGACCAAGATCACATCGCAGGCCTTGCTTTCAGCGACCTTGGCCTCAGATGCCCGCATCTTATTTTCAAGCTCCTCGATCCTCTCTCGAAACTCTACATGCTGGCGGGTGAGGGAATCGATCCGGTCACTTTGGACCTCGAACTTGTTGTCCGGATCCTTCAAGTTCCACGCCAGCTGGTGGTCGAGTTACAAGGACCGAAAAAGTGACCTCGAGGCCTGGTTGGTGAGGAAGGAGGTGCTCGACTCCGACAACACTGCAGCATCCACTCGCCCATAAAAGACAAAAGGCGAGATTGTAGGCATCGTAGTAATCATCCCAGTATTCAGATCAGGGAGGGAGGTTGGTGCTAAGGCAGACCTCACTCACCCCATCCTCCCAAGTAACCAAGGGGAGACCAAAACGATCCAACCCTCGCTCCCCTGAACGGAATTAGGATGTAAGATAGGGTCCCCATCCTCATCTTTCGCAGTGATTTACTTTTTCTTTGAAACGAACTCTTTCGTGCGAGATCGCTTCCTCGATGGCTTGCCAGGCTCCGACTATCTGAGAGGTGCAGCATCAGGGGGACGTATATGCGAAGTAACGACTTGAGGCTTGTTGGGAATTTACAACATCGGTCAAGGTCTACTTAGCGACAATTCAGAAGTACTCGCCTGTGACTCTGGTGTAGGCGCCGACGAAGATAGTTCCTTCGCAGGAGGAAACGGTTCCCGCGGGACTTTGTGAACACCCGATAATACAAGATCAAGGTTACATAGTCCTACTGAGAAGTAGCAAGTATACACATCCAGAGCAAGATGAGAACGTACCAGTGCCCGACTAGATGTAATAAAGTTCAACGACATCCCGTCGCTAGTATGCGACGTCAAACTTCCTGCCGACGAAGGCAGCTCACAAGTTCTGAGTAGGCTCCTCCAAGACCGGGGCGTTGAAGACCTCGTCCGAAGGCTATTTCAGGGCGAACAGAATGTTGCCAATTGGGCCGCCAAGGATAACAAACCGCTCTGTCCAGCTGTGTACCTTGTTCACCGTCGTACCATTGTATAGGTATGGCTGGAGAAGAAGATGATCCCTTCATTGGCCGCCCCAATGTTGAAGATTTTCTTGAAGGTCGCCATCTCGAAGAAGATCTCCTTCGTCCTCAAGTAGGAGAGGTACCCCCATGATGATTGCCACACCATAAGGATTGATCTGCGCAGGCATCAACCCGAAGTGCCGGAGGATCTCGCAAAACTCAACCCACAATGACAGGAGGAGGACAAACTCGAAGTGTCGGATGGGCAGCACTACTCGGTCATCAAAGGAGTTTATTCGTTCATTGTTGCGGGGTATCCTTGTGCGGAAGCCCTCCTTGGTGGGTGGGAAGAAGTGGTCTTTAAAGTCATCAAGGTCTTCGGAATCGGTGATAGGTTTCTTGAAGGTGGTGGTGATGAAATTCGCAGCGCGATTGACTTTAAGAACATGTGTATCCTCGGTTGAAACTATCCTGAAAGCTAAGAGCGAGAAGCAAGAAGTGAGAAGCGAGTTCGTAAGGCAGGCAACAATAGGGGAGCAAAGGCAAGGGTTCTAAAAAAAGCAACGCTATCTGACCCCCCTGCCCTCCTATTTATAGAGTTCAGTCAATAGTAGGAGCGATTTGAGTTCGACATCGAACACTATGCCAACATCAGGAGCGACCTGCACACTCGCAAAAATACAAGAAAACAGCTACATCGACAACGAGTCTAGCGACCTACCTATCGATTCTCGCCAACACAGAAGGAAGATCGTCACATACGCGTAAGACAAAAAGCAAGAGATAATCGTCAATCAAATTACTTGGCAGAAGCGAGTTTCTCAAATAAGTGTCCATACAAATCCAATGAAAATAAATGGAAACATTATTACAGAGCCGATGACAAACTCACAAAATCAAGAAAAAGAAGAAAAAAAGCTAAGGGGCATGTAACTTCTCCGGACAATCAGTCGGTTGAGCATATCGCCCAGCCCAGGTTTGATCTCGCAGTCGCCACATGTGCTCATTCGCCTGATTTAGCAGCTTCTCGCATCGCAAGACGTCGTCGTCCATCCTTGCTAATCGACCCATCGACCCGATGCTCGTCTGAATCGCGAGGAGTTCATTGTGAAACAATTCTTGCCGATGTTCCACCATCATGAGGGGTTGCTCCATGAAGTTGATCGCACCATAGCGAGACTCGACAAGGTTCATGAGTTCCTCGGCTTCCTCCAGCTTGGCTACTCGAGTTTCCAGCGAGCCCAGTCATCGGCGAGGTTCATAGATCGCCAATTGATCAAATTTTATCTCTAGGTTGAGGTGGGCGGCGATTACCTTCTCTTGTTACTTGTGTAGGGGGAGCCCGATGACGTCTATCAACGCTCCCTCAGGAGAAGGAAGATGACCTATATAAAGAACTCGTCATTTACAATACACACGCCGAGGAAAAACAAGCAAGGAAAGTCGACTATCGTTACCAGCATGCAGAGCCGGTGGTCAATATTCGCGATAAGATGGAGTCCGCCAAGGAGACAGACTTCGATGAAAGGAGTCCCAATGCCCAGCAAGGTGACCACTACGCTGGCCCTTAGAATTTCAAAAGTTATGAGGAGACGAGGAGGAGGGTGCGGGTATTTTATCCAGGCCTTTCCCCCGTAGGTTCGATTGGCGACGATCAACAAGAGGAAGTGGCTCGGAAGGCTGTCCTCTCCCATTCCCGCAAGGGAGAGATGACGATGAAGGTGTCATATTCCCAACAGCCTCCTATGAAGGTAGAGTGCCTGAGCGAATATGCATCGACGTGGGTAGGTCCTCAACGAGGTTACCAGCAGGCCGATCATAAGTCACATGACTGGAGCCAAGGTGAAGCCGCGTAGTGTGAGGACGCAAGGAACTAGGCGGAAGGTCTTGAGGTACTAGCCCACTGCTCGGGCGGGCGGGTTCCACCAACGGTGTATAATCTACCGTATCACTAAAACTCGTCAAGAGAGATAACCAGGAAGCGAAATCACGAGATTAGTCGTTTGCGAGGAGTTACCGTACCAGTTTGAGTAATCGCCACTCCAGGAGAGCGATCAACCTCACGTGGCATAGAGGAAGAGTCGGGCGTCTCGACAGCAATGACGGTGTCAGTAATATCGGGCGGGATGACCATCACCTCCCTGGTTTGTGTCACCTCGTTTTGCACCAGAGGTGTATCAATAGGGGTAGTCGCCGGGTCTTCAGGGCTAGCCGATTCATCCCTCGAGGTATCAGTGTCCTTGCCCAATCCCATCTTATTCAACGGATCCTTAGTCAGATCTAGCGCAGGAGTAGAGTCCACGGGGTTTGCAGGCTCTACGTTTAGTACAGTGGGCTCCTTTTCAGTAGGGGTTCCTTCCTCAGCTTCTTCTTCTTCTTCCTTATACGATCACCTTCCTCATCGTGACCTTCCCGTTCACGCTTGTTAGTAGGCTGTTGAGGCTGAGTACCTAGAAAGTCCCCAGGGCATCAAACCTCTTAGCGACTTCTTCCGCGGTGTAGACCATCTTGCAATAGTCAGAAAGCGGCGCCCGAGGGTCGTCCCCTCCCCCTCTATTTATAGAGATAGGAGGGGGGTGTTTACCGAGTATTATAGGGTTGAGATCTCGCAAAAAGCCTTGTCGAATGTGGGATTAGATGTTTCTTTCTGAGCTCATAGGTCGCTCGAAAAGAGCAGGGATTGTGTACAACTCCTATTCGTCAAGGGTCGACAGTCAACGATCAGCAGTCAACAAGTCAACAAGCAACACTATTACATGAAGACCCGATCAGTATTCAATAGCCAACAGAGGAGGCAAAGTGACCTTTAGACGCAAGCGAGGATCATACTCATCAAGACGCACAACCACCCAGCAGCGCGAGTGATAAACAATAACAATACTCGCCTAACGACACCCTCATAATCGTTCAATCCTAGTTTCTGATCCAGAATGGACTTTCAGAAATTGGTGAGCCCAATATCATATATTGACTCAACCAAGCATGGTCATGCACTCTCAGTCCCATTCCATCAAGGGGTCCATAGATGCAACTCCTATCATTTAGGAGGACAAATCCCATCTCTGCTCACACGCAAATACACAAATGATTCGTAACGTACCCAATAACCACCTTTATCATCCAACTTTCTCAAGACTGGACTTTTGATAGCATCAAAACACGTTCTTCCTCACTCGATAAATGTTGTGACTTCAGGTCAAAGGACCATAAATACCATTGTTACTTGAGTTATACTTGTGACACGTTTATATAACAATCCACAAAGTATTCTCATGGTGGGTCTGTCCAGTACAACTTATTCATAACAAGTACCCATGTGATGACTTGATATCACAATATTATGACCTGTGAGGACGGGTCATCAATCAATGCACATGCTAGTCTTAAAGGTATCATCATCGCCCTTAGTTTCTAAGATGATACAACGACCAGGGACCTTTAAGAATGAAGCTTCTGAGATCATAGGTTCTCACATCAAGTCACTACTTGACCTATGAAAGCAAACATTCTAAGGGCATTCTAAGAATTCTCTTCACCTAGAACTCCTCAGCAAAATGGTGTTGCTGAAAAAAATAATAGGACTCTAATTGAAGCCAGTAGAACTCTACTGAATGACACTACTCTCCCTGAATACTTCTGGGCTGAGGCAGTAAATACTGCATGTCATGTGCTCAATAGGGACTCCATCAACAAGAAACACAAGATGACTCCCTACCAGATTTTAAAAGGCAGAAAACCAAACATATCTTATTTCAGAATCTTTGGTCGTAGGTGTTTTGTACTAGTCAATGGTAAACACTACCAAACTAAGTTTGCTGACAAATCCCTAGAAGGGATATTTGTTGGGTACAATAACCATAGTAGAGCATACAGGATCTACAACTTGACTACTCAAGTTGTAGAAGAATGTGTGCATGTTGTATTTGATGAGTCAATGTTTATTAACAGTGAATTGTCTAGTTCTTCAGTTAGTCCTACAGATCTAACAGATAAGCTGGACAAGCTGACCATCAATGAAGATGTTCCTGCTAAACTGGATGAGGATAAAGATGTCAGCTATCCAGGGGGAGATCAAGTCCCTCTGGGTGAAGAAGAAAATGTGGAGCTTCAAGATGAGGAAACCGGAGATAGCCATAATGGTGACAGAATTCCTCGAGCAAGGAGACACCTGAAGGATCATCCAGCTCACCAGATCATTGGTGATGCATGTCAAGGTATTCTAATAAGGAGCAGGAGCATGAACACAGTTTTGTGTTCTAGCTTTCTGTCTCAGATAGAACCCAGGAAGATTGAAGAGGCCATGCAAGACATCAACTAGATTGATGCAATGCAAGAAGAGCAGCGGGCTTGTGCTAAAAAGTTGGTGAGCCCAATATCATATATTGACTCAACCAAGCATGGTCATGCACTCTCAGTCCCATTCCATCAAGGGGTCCATAGATGCAACTCCTATCATTTAGGAGGACAAATCTCATCTCTGCTCACACGCAAATACCCAAATGATTCGTAACGTACCCAATAACCACCTTTATCATCCAACTTTCTCAAGACTGGACTTTTGATAGCATCAAAACACGTTCTTCCTCACTCGATAAATGTTGTGACTTCAGGTCAAAGGAACATAAATACCATTGTTACTTGAGTTATACTTGTGACACGTTTATATAACAATCCACAAAGTATTCTCATGGTGGGTCTGTCCAGTACAACTTATTCATAACAAGTACCCATGTGATGACTTGATATCACAATATTATGACCTGTGAGGACGGGTCATCAGTCAATGTACATGCTAGTCTTAAAGGTATCATCATCGCTCTTAGTTTCTAAGATGATACAACGACTAGGGACCTTTAAGAATGAAGCTTCTGAGATCATAGGTTCTCACATCAAGTCACTACTTGACCTATGAAAGCAAACATTCTAAGGGCATTTATACAGTTAACTATTCTATCACAATAGAAATAATAACACAATAAAAGAACTAGCCAAAATTATATAAAATAAAATGCATACAACACATTATTCATCAAATTAAAAATTACAGCAAACAAACATACAATCCACAAGACTCTAACTAGAGTTGATCATCCAGGCATTGTATACCCATAGATCTAACATGACCATCATGCTTTCTCTGTGCGAGAGGATTTGTCAGTGGATCCGCAATATTATTCTCAGTCTGCACTCTATTAATGCTCACATCTCCTCGATCGACAATCTCTCGAATTAGATGGAACCGCCGAAGTATGTGCTTGGAGCGCTGATGAGATCTAGGTTCCGAAACAAGTGCAATTGCACCGTTGTTGTCACAGCAGAGATCTACGGGACGAACAATGCTAGGAACTACTTCTAACTCGCCGATGAATTTCCTAATCCATACAGCCTCCTTCGTTGCATTTGCAGCAGCGATATACTCGGCCTCAGTTATAGAATCGGCAACTGCCTCCTGCTTGGAACTTTTCCAGCTAACAACATCTCCATTAAGACAAAATATAAAACCTGACTGAGACTTTGAGTCTTCCCTATCAGTCTGGAAGCTAGCATCCATGTAACCCCTTACTACGAGCTCTTTTTCTCCACCAAACACGAAAAACGTATCCTTAGTCCTAAAATATTTCAGGATATTCTTGACGGCTATCTAGTGACTTTCACCGGGATCAGACTGATACCTGCTAGTCATGCTCAAAGCATAAGAGACATCGAGTCTAGTACATATCATTGCATACATGATTGACCCAATTGTCGAAGCATATGAAATCAACTTCATGCGGTCTTTATCTTCACAAGACTTAGGACACTGGTCCTTAGAGAGACTCACACCATGAGACATGGGCAAGAATCCCCTTTGGCACTCGAGCATGTTGAACCGCTTCAACACCTTGTCAATGTATGTACTTTGGGTAAAACCCAGCAACTTCTTCAATCTATCTTTATAGATTTTAATACCAAGTATATAAGTCGCTTCACCCAAGTCCTTCATTGAAAAATAGTCACCTAGGTTATTCTTAACAACTTGCAGGATCGGTTTATCAAGAATGAGGATGAACTGATATCCTTGACGGCTATCCAGTGACTTTCACCGGGATCAGACTGATACATGTTAGTCATGCTCAAAGCATAAGAGACATCGAGTCTAGTACATATCATTGCATATATGATTGACCCAATTGCCGAAGCATATGGAATCAACTTCATGCGGTCCTTCTCTTCACAAGACTTAGGACACTAGTCCTTAGAGAGACTCACACTATGAGACATGGGCAAGAATCCCCTTTTGGACTCGAGCATGTTGAACCGCTTCAAAACCTTTCAATGTACGTACTTTGGGTAAAACCCAGCAACTTTTTCGATCTATCTCTATAGATTTTAATACCAACTATATAAGTCGCCTCACCCAAGTCCTTCATTGAAAAGCAGTCCCTTAGGTTATTCTTAACAACTTGCAGGGTCGGTTTGTCATTTCCGATTAGTAGTATGTCATTAACATACAAAATCAGAAAAACAACTATGCTCCCATTAATTCGTTTATAAACACACGGTTCATCCTCGTTCTTGATAAAACCAAAATCTTTAATCTTTTCATCAATACGAAGATTCCAACTTCGAGAAGCCTATTTTAATCCATAAATGGATCTCTGCAGCTTGCACCTGGAGATACAAAACCCTCGGGTTGTGTCATATACACTTCCTCAAGGAGGTTTTCATTTAGGAAAGCCGTTTTGACATTCATCTGCCAGATCTCATAGTCATAATACGTAGCAATAACAAGCAGAATTCTGATGGACTTAACCATGACAATAGGGGAAAAGGTCTCATCATAGTCAATACCATGAATTTGCTTGAAACCCTTAACCACCATTCGCTCTTTGAATGTCTGTACATTCCAATCCATGTCGGTCTTCTTCTTGAAGACCCACTTGCACCCTATGGGTCACACCCCTTCAGGTGGTTCCACCAAATTCCATACTTGGTTTTCATACATGGAGTCCATTTCAGATTTCATGGCCTCAATTCACTTTTCGGAGTCCGGTCCACTCATAGTCTCTTGGTAGGTTGCAAGCTCATCACTATGATCCATAAACAACCCATTACCTATTTGAGACACGAAAAATTCATATCTCTCAGGCTTAAACCTTGGTCTACCAGATCTACGTGGAACTTGTGTTTCCTGAACAGGTTTTACAGCTATAACAACTTGTAATCCTGGCTTAGGTTCCAATTCCGGTCCATTCACAGTTTGTGGTTCTTGAATTTCTTCAAGTTCTACCCTGATAGTCTTTATACTTAAGAACTCTTTTTCAAGAAAGACACCGGTCCTCGCGACAAACACTTTGCCCTCGGACTGTAGGTAGAAATAGTACCATTTAATTTCCTTAGAATACCACACAAGATAACACTTATCTGATTTGGGTTCTAGCTTGTTAGACATTTGACGTCTCACGTAAGCCTCACAGCCCCAAACCTTAATGAACGATATACTAGGACGCTTTCCAGTCCATATCTCATATGGTGTCTTTAGAATCGCCTTCGTTGGAGCACGATTTAATGTTAAAACAAGAGTTTCTAGAGCAAAACCCCAAAAGGAAACAGGCAGATCTGCATGACTCATCATTGACCGTACCATGTCTAACAGAGTACGATTCCTCCTCTCAGACACACCATTATGCTGTGGTGTTCTAGGTGGAGTGAGCTGTGATACAATACCACACTCTTTCAGATGATCACAGAACTCATGACTCAGGTATTCGCCACCTCGATCAGATCGAAGTGCTTTAACCTTCTTTCCCAGCTAGTTCTCTACTTCATTTTTAAACTCTTTGAACTTTTCAAAGGTTTCGGATTTGCACTTCATAAGATACACATATCCGTATCTACTGAAATCATTAGTAAATGTAACAAAGTAGAAATACCCACGTTTGGTCGTAGAACTCATTGGTCCATTTGCATCACTATGTACTATACCCAAGAGATCATCATCTCTTTCATTGTTATCAGTGAAAGGGACCTTAGTCATCTTACCTAACAAACAAAATTCGCATTTCTCAAGTGATTCATAATCAAATGAGTCCAATAGTCCATCTCTATGGAGCTTGGATATATGTTTCTCATTTATATGACCCAAACAACAATGCCAAAGATACGTAGGGTTCGAGTCATTCGTTCTTAGTCTTTTAGTCATTTCTATGTTATAGATCTGATAGTCTAAGTTCAAAACATATAAACCATTAAACATTTGGGCTGCACCATAACAAACATCATTCTTAAATATTGAATAATAATTGTTCTTAATAATAAAAGAAAAACCCACCATGTCCAAGCATGAAATGGATATAATATTTCTAGTTATGAAAGGAACAAAATAACAGTTATCTAGTTCTATTACAAGCCCACTGGGCAAAGAAAGACGGTAAACTCCTACGGCGACAACAACTCTTGCTGCATTGCCAACACGCAGGTCCACCTCTCCTTTACTCAACATTCTTCTCCTTTCCAGTTCCTGCACATTTATACAAATGTGAGAACCACGTACATCCGGTATCCAATACCCATGATGAAAGAGCAGAAATGTTTATCTCTATAACATAAATACCTGAAGCAGAAGTCATCCCTCTCATCTTTTGCAGACCCTCAATGTACGAAAGACAGTTCCTTCTCCAATGACCAGCCTTGCCACAGTGGTGGCACTTTCCCTCCTTCCCTGAACCTTTCTTTTTCAGTGCAGAAGACTTGGGCTCTAAGGAAGACTTATGTCTCACATTTGTCTTCTTAAATCCTTTGACCTTGCTCTTGCGTTTATGCACCATCAGTATGGTGCTAGCAGGCTTGGTCTTCTTCATGTTGATCTCGGCAGTTCGCAACACACTTAGGAGCTCGGGTAGTATCTTGTCTATTTCATTCATGTTATAATTTAAGACAAACTGCTCATAACTATCCGGCAATGATTGCAGGATCAGGTCTGTGGCCAACTCTTGGCCCTGAGGGAACCCTAGTCTTTCATGGTTCTCGATATACCCAATAATCTTGAGTACGTGAGTCCCTACTAGGTCCCTAGCTCCCATCTTGCACTGGAACAACGCCTTAGTGACATCGAATCTCTCTTGACGAGCTTGCCCTTGAAACATTTTCTTGAGATGCTCATCAATTTCCTTGCAACCCATGTTCTCGTGTTCTTTTGGAGCTCAGAGTTCATGGTCGCAAGCATGAGACATTCAACGTCTAAGGATTCATCAAGATACTTCTTATAAGCATCCTTATCAGCATGGGGTGCATTCCCGGCAGGCTCATCAGGGTTTACCTATTCCAAAAGATAGAGCTTTCGCTCTTGCCTGAGAACAATTCTCAAGCTCCTGTACCAGTCTAGATAATTCGTCCTGCTCAGCTTTTCCTTCTCAAGGATCGCTCGGAGGGACATGGTGGAATGTGAATCACTTGCCATAGAAATTCTACAAGGATCAAACAAAGCAAATTAATACTGCATTTTAAAATATAATTTATCTTTCGATAAGGACTTTAATTAAAATAACTCTCACTATTTTTATCAAACTGATAACCCTCGATATCAATTCGAAGAGTTTAAGCGAGTAACTCTTTTAGTGGACAAGATCCATATTTCACTAACACTATGAGTCAACTTTGGCTTTTATCTCACAATGCAGCTATTTAGGTAGGCAACGCTTTCCAATTGCATCACAATGTAATTCCTGTATGGCTTGTGAATAACTCCTTATTCGCACCTATCGTATGGTACATGCCAACTCTATTCCTCTGGGCACTCAACCTTTGAGATCACCCAGTTAAGTTTGACCCGATGTCGATAGTGAGATATCACAATTATGCGCTCACACCCTTACCAAGATAGATTAATGCACCTTGCTTTGACAAACCCACACTTCATCGATCGAGGCAGGAAGAGTGTCATCCATCGGAAGACATCCGAATACTTAATATTACTTAAAGGATTTTTAGATACTTGATTAACTCTTTAATCATGGTTAACACTTAACCAATGTGTACATCAAACAAAACAAAAGGCATCAATCATAATCCAAATGCATCTCAGATGTGCACAAGAACATCATCAACACTTGATGAGCCGGGCTAAATCTGAACATCTAAAAAACTTCTAAATCTTCAGATTTACATGCATAGGACATGAACTACACACTCCACTAGCACAGTAGACAAGCTCGTCACTTTATGTGTGAGATTCAAAATCTACCACATCCTTGACTTCACAAACCAGCTAAAGTGACGGTTACTGTTAAGAAGTAACAACAAAGAAATCACACGCTTCCTTGGTGGGATTCCAAGAATAGATTTGGGCATTTTAGAACAACTTCTAAAATCTCTAAATCTACACGTCATGGATTTAGCAACTTCTGAAACATGGAATATTGCCGACAACCTCCCTTTGATACCACTGTTGGGTTTTACTAGACGACATAACACTTGTGCGCGCATCGGAATTAGAAGAACAAGAAAAACCCAAAAGTTCGGATCTGGCAAAATTCATGAATCAAGAAGTAAAGCATGTTGTAATCAAAATTACCTTTGAGGGATTGAGTTTATGCTCAACCAAGATGCTCTGATGAAGTCCAACAAATGGCAATGGCTGGAGTTCTGAGCGTAGAATAATGTCCATGCCTCTACGGATATCCATACGAGCATGAAGAACCCTAGACTCTTGTCGCACAAGATCTAGGTCGGAACTAAGTTTGCCCTCAACATCTCCACGGACTATTAGATCCGTTCAAGGAGAGGTGGCGGTGATGAATCCGACGCACATGAAACTTTTTCCGGCGAAGACAGTGGCTCGGCGGTCGACGACAGCGAGCGGCATCCACGACTTGCGGAACACTTCCGTCGTTGTCGGGAAGAAAAATACGTCGCGGGATTAGGTCGGAAATGAACAATTGCATACAAGGCTTTCCGTATAAATCCTATTTATACAGGCTACCGAACAAGCCCAATAAACCGCAGACAAGCCGAATCAAACTTAGAGGAAATAAACCGGCAGTAACAGAATTCGTCGAGTATCACGTTGATATTTGACGAATCAAAACTATTCGTCGAGTTAACACGTGAACATTCGACGAAATGACACGGGGCAAATTGTCCGGGTATCAAGGCGATATACGACGAATCAAGGTCTAACTCGTCGAATCTGTCATGACGATACTCGACGAATCCAAGACGAAGTGTTGAGATGTCTTGACACAACTCGACGAAGTGTTGAGTTATCTCGACGATACTCGACGAATTGCATTGGAAACGTGAGATGTATCGATACTACTCGACGAATCGTCGAGTTGTGTCGGCAATACTCGACGAATCTAGACCATTCGTCGAAACCTCTCGTCTATACTCGACGAATTTCCCTTAGCTTTCTTCCGGTAACTTACCTGATGACCTATATTCACGATACAGGTCCCAGAAAGAAATTCCTCCACATCCATAACGTCATAGGCTTGGTCTTTTACTCATATCACATATGAGCAAGGCAAGCACAAACCCTTCCAACTTCTCAAGAGCTCTTTTGTGCGACCCCATAGACTCATATTGCGTTGACAGTGAGGCCACATGTTTGATCACTCCCAGATCACCATGGTAATACCACCAATTTTTCCTCCGTGTCTTCTTCTTCCTCAGGACAGAGCTCTGCCAGAATTCTCATACGAGCCATCGTTCCACCACCAGAATTCTTCAGCGAGCCACCGTCCCTCCACTAGAATCCTCCCACGTGCCATCGTCGTTCCATCAGAGACTCAGCAAAATTTGCAGCATTACCACGAAGAAGACGCTCTGCCCGTTGTAGGAAGGAAACCTCGTTCATGTTCAACATCCAGAAAGGCCGCTTCCACCCTCATTCCGTGCGTTCCACGCCCGTCCACACACTAAGATTGTAAAATCTAAACCTCAATCTAAACCTCGCGCGGAGTCGCCTGTTACCCGCCGAGCACCTAAGATTCTCTCTCAAGTGTAACAAGAAGCGGTATATCGCCCTCGATTCTACAAACAAGTTGTAACCTGAGCTGATAGTGGAGTTTGACCCGCACAAATCCTGTCAGGCGATTTTTTACCCGGTTGAAGGGTTTTCCACGTAAAAATCGCCTTGTGCATTTACTTCTTACTCTGTGACTGATTGCGCGCTCGATTGCTCACGGGCTAAGACGGTCACGTTCAGACCGCTTTAGGAGCGCTGAGTTAGACCGTAACAATGTTCTTAAATATGCTTTCCAGGAATTCCTCAAATTACCGAAGATGAAAATTACACAGCACAGAACAAGAAAAAAGAATGAATGCAAACAATCATCTATGGAGCTGTTAATTGACATATAAAACCCTTGAATAAGATAAACAATATATATCCCTACATTATGAGTGACTTACATAGTTACATCAGAATCTCAAAATTGTACTATGAATCTCCATATAGTTCCATTTCATCCATGGAACCTTAATTCTAGTAGTTTTTTTAATATAAAATGGTACCAGATATGAAGGCTACATTATATATTTAATGTGCTTTATAGTGTAGTTATGGTTATAGAAACATACTTGTTTCATGATACCAAATTACTTTCAGTTACGTTTTAGCTTTATTATTAAGCATCTGCTAGCTAATATCAATTTTGAGAACCTTCATTTCAGAACACTCTGATTGTTTTACTGGATTTTTTTCGGTAACATACTATTGAATGCTATAATAGTCTTCTACAATGTAAATCTATAGGTTTGCTTAATTTGGAAGAATTGAATATATTTGATTAATTACAGGTATCTATTATACAACCAATCTCTGGATGTGGCCTTGCTATACTGGCAATCTTCTCTTGTTTTTATCTTAAGGAGGTCATGAATGCACTAGATTGGGTTGGTATTGTGTTGGCTGGCATGGGCGCAATAGGTAATGTAAGTTTATCTCCATCTTAATTTTATTAATTCAGACCCTTGTTGTTGTGGAAAACCTATTTCCCACTCTCATTACCACCTTCAGATTCTTCTAAAAAAATTGCGGGTATTGGAACAATGGAATCTAACCTAGAGAAACATAAAATGTAAATCTTAATGTAACAAAATCTAGTTGGAAGTCGTTAAGGTATGTAAATTATAGTTTGGGTTCATTGAATGAAACCAATTGATTTTTTTTTCAGCCGGCTGACATATGCTCTTTACAATTATGGCCTTATAACTTCTTCCAGCCTTATTTGTCCAAATTTTCATCTACATCTATATTTTTTGGAGGAGTTGGTATTGGAGGGGAGGAGCAAAGTCTCTCTACTGTGTCACTTCTACGTTTACCATGGCTGGTTTTCTCCTTTTCAATTTTGTTTGTAGGTATCCCACTCTGAGTAAACAGTTGATTTTCAAATTTTAATTGCGACAAAAAAGTAATTTGATATTTAAATAGTCTTTTCTTTAAGAAGCTGTTGAATTTTCTCAAATTGATCAACAAGGTAGTCCAAACACCAAATTAATATCTTCGAAGCTACCCAGATCACAACTTGAACATGCGGAAGACAGGAAGCAACTCAAATAATCAAAGGCATAGACAGAAGCAAGTAGATCAAATTCTTATTAATCTTCTTTACAGGGCGATGCATACATGGCGAGACATGATTTCGCCAGTACAAGAAAAAATAGAAACAACAAAACAGCTCGGGCGGACAGACTCCAGAAACCGCCGAAACCGCCGAGGCCGCACAGGTCGCTGAGACCGCCCGAACTGAACTGGAACCAATCTGAACACTGAGTCCGCTTGAGACCGCGAGGTCGCGCGGACTCGCCGTTATTCGCCGAACTGCTGCTGAACAGAGGAACACGCCGCCTACCCGCCGAAACCGCGAGGTCGCGCGGACAGAATAGAACTTGAGATAAAGCTGATGCTGGAAACCGCCGAATGCAGCCCGCAAACTCCACAGAGGTTAGAACCAAACTCCTGGTTCAACACTGCTAGCCGCGCCACCTGCACACAGAAACCGGATAAGCAAACAACCCGCGCGGATAAGCAAACACAGTCCGCAGCCTATGCTCAAGCTCACTTACTGTTCACTCTGTTATCAAATAACGTGTCGGGGGGTCCTATTTATAGGCTGGGTGAGGAGTGTGGTCACCATCCTATGAGATAGAGTCACCTCCCCAAGGTCGCAGCTAGCAATGCTATCCCGCCGAGTCCGCCCGCATGGGACGAATCAAAACCGCCAAGTCCGGGCGAGATAGCGGACTGCCCAAGGCAGTCCGCCCAGTCCGCAAAGAGATGATACCGCAACCATTAGTCCACGACCACAGGCAACCGCCCGGTCACGGCGGACTCTGCGGATATACTTCCATCTCGCACTGTCCGCGAACACAGGCACCCGCCCGGTCACAGCGGACTCGGAGAAACCTGGACTACACAGAAGGCAAATCCAGAACAGCGCGAGCTCGGCGAATACCAAGCCAGTCCGCCAGCTCCACGGCCAGACCGCAGCTTACCGCAACATCAAGGAAAATGTGCGGACTCCAAGCCCAGTCCGTACAGGCCGCGCGCATCACCTGCCGAACACAGAACACTGCCGGACTCAACCAGTCCGCGCAGTCCGCAACACCAACCTGCAACAGCTACTCAGGTCGCCGACCACCAAACCGCCGGACTCGAACCAGTCCGCCCGGTCAGTCCGCACGGTCAGACCGCCCAGGTCGCCCGGACTACCGACCACCCACTTTCACTTCAACAATTTCAACAGAAGCTTCCTATATCCTATCAAGTTTTGAACTATTTATCTTTCGGTTAGATGTAAAACATGCATTATCGATTAAATGGGTTTACTATTCTTCTAAAATAGCGAAGTGATAGTGTTAGGTACACACTTTCGCCCTTGCAACCGCCCCTCATCGAGACTACGGGTGCTCACATGAGTTAGCTATCACATACGTCAGGGTGGCCACGCCTCGTCAGGGCGGCCATGCCTCGTCAGGACCACCAGATCGCGCATATGGAAACCTCCATGATAATTTTTGTTGTAATATAAAAGACGCGTCTGAGTGAGATTTTTGTTGTAAATTTTTTTCTTCAAAAATTAAGAAAAAAATAATGTAAGAACTCAATCTTTTTTTATTGATTTAGTGTTTGTGAATGATAATTATGCGTTGAGACTTAGATAGGATTCAAGTGACTACATTGATTCTATTTTTTATGAGATATAAACGATGGTAATGAATGGTTAATTAGTAAACTAGATGAAGAATTTGATCGAGAAGCTGAAATGATGTTCGATGTTGATTATTTAAAATGGATGTGGTTGCGCCTTGGCTTCGTCGGGCGCACGCTTCGCCTTGAGCCTTGCGCCTAGGCTCCAAGACCCCTTTGCGCCTTGGTGTGACTTGTGCCTTTAATAACTAAGGGAGGCGTTTATGTGTTGATATACCTTGGATCACTAGTTTGTTGGACTCACTTGAGAGAAGGCTCCTTGGAGGACTCGAACTTCTTGATCTCAGTCGAAGCTTGCTCCGTACTGTATCCGTTGTTCGTTACTTTTTAGTGAATCCAATTGTTTTCATGTTGATTCTCTTGTTTGCGACCACTGAATTTGCCGCCTGAATTTTCCGCTTAGTAACAATTTGGTCTGACTTACCCTGTCTGCCCACCTTTCGTGTCGCTAGATCCCGCGATCTCTCTGCGTACTTGCCACCACCGCTGTTCTACCGACCCGCGTCATGGTCGTGCACCGCTATGACTCCGTGGAGACAAGGCTAGACAGGAAGTCCACTGCCCTAACTGCTTGGGCTACGCTCCTCGCATCCTTGCAAACTTTGACCCAGATCCAATCTTCTATCATCTACTCCATGCTTGCCTCCATACAGGCGGTTGAGCGAAGCCATGACACTCGTGATCTTCGTGCGGCCAGTCACTCCACGACGTCGCCTCCTCCTCTCAGTTTGAAGGCCACCGTATCAGCAGGTATCACCGCCATTCCACATGTCCCCATTCTGACGCCACCATCGAAGGAAGGGAACGATGGCCCGCAGGAATACCTGCCACCAGCAGTCGGGGCAGTCCCCATGTCCCCGACCATCGATGACCACGGTCTCATGCCGAAATGCAGTTTTTTCCCCTGTCTTCCTCGCACTGGCCCTACACGACAGCTCCACCTTTCCAGCTGGCGTTTCTCATGCTCCAGACCTCACCATCACATGCGCAATCTAGCCAGGGGTGCCTCTTTTCCATCTCCAAGTCGGCTTTAACTTGCGCCCACACGGTCTGCTGTCGTCCTCCTCTCCGGGGCGGCCACTCATCTCCCTCGACACGCCTTCCCCATCCTCGAGCCCATCCCATTCACCCTTTTCACGAGATTTCCCTTTCATTATTGCTGCATGACATGCATTGACATGCCATTTTCAGGCTTCCCACAAATATGATTTATTTCCCTTGGGTCCCCCCCACATATCCCTCTTTCCTTTTGTCATTCTCACAGCTCCTACAAGACAACTTCTCCCAGCCACTACCGTGCACAATTCTCCCCCACACCCTTCCCAATTTTGTTTTTCCTACTGGATTCCACATGGACTGCCATCTCCTTTATTTTGCACATGCCCTATTAATTAAGTCTACATTCTCTACTTGCACCCACCCTCTACTTTATTTTTCTCTTTCTAGCTGAAATTGCCTTTTCAATAGCACTACCTGACAAAACCATGAGAGTTGTTTTTTCAAGTTTTCCATGACATGCCCTTTTTTCCCGCCAATTTTTTGAATTACTTGGCCCCAACCCCGCTCAACCCCCGTTTTCCCAACTTATATTCTCATGCTGTCACAAAATTCTCCATGCCACTCCTCTATACTTCTACCTCTCGCCACTAGTATTAAAGCTCCGGATAAATATTGGAGGCTCGACCTTGAGGGCAAAGTCGATTTTCAAGAGAGATGGTGTACTTTGTACATCCATTCACCCTTGCAACCGCCCCTCATCGCGACTTCCGGCGCTCGCATGAGTTACCTATCACATTCGTTAGGGTGGCCGCGCCTCGTTGGGACCACCAGATCGCGCATGTGGAGATATGATAATTTTCGTTGTAATTACTTAGTATTAATTAATTGATTGATATTAATTAGTAAATATTAGTTAATATTAATTAGATTAATTAATTACTTAAATCGTGTGTATGTCCTTGTATGGTTTCCCTCCCTCATCTAAATAAGTTGAAGGTGTTTATGTGTAGATATAACTTGGATTACTAGTCTTTTGGACTCACTTGTGAGAAGGTTCCTTGGAGGATCCAACCTCCTTAGCTTGGCCGGAGCTTGCTCAGTACTGTATACGATGTTCGTTACTTTGTATTGATTGTAATTGTTTTCGTGTTGATTCTCTTGCTCGTGACCGCTAAATTTCCTCTTGGTAACAGATAGTTGTAACAATATTTATGGGATAACCATTTTTTAACATTTACATAACTTTTTTTACCCAATTACTATTTTGTACAGGCCGAATCTATAGGTGGAGAATGCAATGCCCTAATCCTAGATGCATTGCGAGCAATCATAAATAAATGCGAATTTCCACAACAAACTGTAAAATGATAATGCAGATGGGAGCAAGCAGACAACACATGACTGATTAATGGAAAGCTCACAACGTAAATCCTAATGCAAATACGCCACTTCACACATACAATCATTTCCGACACAAAACTGATTAAACAATAGTAATTTTAAAACTCGCGCAGACATCATAATTGATTACAAATATCGCAATTTAATGAAACATATAAAATTCCAACTGAATGAAAGTGACCGAGATTAGAATGTTGGTGAGTAAACAATACACGTCTAAATAAAAAGAAATCTAGCCAACATAAATTATACCTAATATTACAAGAAATATAAAGGTGTATGCACATAATGTAATGAATTTAACCATAAATGCAAACTCCACAAGTTATGTGGTAGAGGTCGTAGGCGTAGAGATCTGGTGCTTGTAGATGTTGTGTGGGTACTTTGGAGGAACAATGATCGTTGGACGGGGGGCTACCGGGAAGGGAGGATGGCTTTTTTGGGGCTGGGGTGGTTGGTTGTGGATTTAGGAGGACTGGGATTTAAAAGGGAGTAAGGGTGAGAGTCAGTCAAGACTTTTGGAGATTGGAAGGGGGTTGTGGAGGTGGAGGCTGGGCTGCTGGAGGACGGAAGGGGTTGGGGAGTCTGGTCAGAGCTGAATGAGGTGGCGGCTGGGGTTATACCGTTATAGGGATGCAGAAGGGGCGGTCGGAGATCGGAGTGGGCTTGTTGGAGCTGAAGCAAGTAGCGCCTGGGGATGTGGAGGTGAAGATAGGGAGGCCGAAGGTTGGAGAAGGCAGCAGATGATGGCTGGAAGAGTATTTATCTGGGGAGTAGCGACATGAAGAGGGATGACGTCGAAATCGTGGAGTCCTGGGGCTCGGCTGGCTCGGGAAAGCTGACGAAAGCTCTAGGAATAGAGTAGATGGGCTGGCGGCGGCGGAAGAGGAGCTGGCATCAGCAGTAGGTATGACAATGGCCCCCCTCGGCGTTGCAACGAGGGGGTGCGGGAGTCAGCACCTGTGACATGACCAAGCGGCTTCAGTTTTTGGAAGCTAAATTTTTAAATCCCCTTGCTCTAATAGTTGATGAGATATTACTAAAAGGTGGGATTTAAGTTAAACAATCCGATGTCGCTAAATGTGAGATCATATGACTATGTAAATCCCAAAATATAATAAAAAAAACATAAAAATATGAAAAATTGTGGTCGCGATCAAGGTCTCTGATTGTCTATCTGACGATCTAAAAATCGATCCAATAAACATCTTCAACGCCGCGCTGCCGATTGCCAACACAATTATTTCTCGACCACTGTGAAAACTTGTAGAAATTGATTTTAGGTCTTATGATATCTCTATTCACGTGTAAATAATCTTTGTGTACTTGTTATCTCTTTTAAATATCGTCTTAAATAAATGTTCGAGTCGCCTACACGGCTATACCCAAAAATAAAAACTTGTACTTTACCCGGTGCATCTGGCTTTCAATATTATATTTTTATGCATGCAACCTATTGATGCTCATTCTTTCCTATATTTTTACATGAGTAGTTTTTGATAATTATTGAAAGTAGTAGACCCGAGTGTGTAAATGTTATAAGATGCAGGGTTGGGTGTGTGATGTGGGTTTGCTTACGCTAATGTCCTAAGTGTCTGTTATGCAAGACGGACTCAAGAAATTCCCATCTAAATGAAGTGCAAAAGGCTTTAAATTTTTTAATCCAGAATTAACTATAGCAATAAATTTATACATGAGTAGCAAATTAACACAATGTTCACAATAATTTTCACGCACGTAAGCAAATAATCACTTTTTTCACATAAAATTTAAGCCACACTTGCACGAAATGGAGTTTTATAGCAAAATTTTAAAAAAAACATTTTTTTTGCAAATGAGTCAATATTCCTTACAATTATATGATGATTCACATATTTAATACAAAATAAAATAAACACAATATTAGTTACTCGCAGGCTTAAAGATCCAACAACGAGAGGTGGTGGCGAGCGATCGCCACTCATACAAGACGACTTTGGCATCAGCAAATAGGGCAGGAATCACTGTTGTAATTTAATTCCAGCAACAGGAAAACACGCAAGGAGTTGGGTAAGTAAAGAATATACATGGTATAGGGGTAGTCGCCCGGTCTTCAGGGCTAGCCGATTCATCCCTCGAGGTATCAGTGTTCTTGCCCAATCCCATCTTATTCAACAGATCCTTAGTCAGATCCAGTGTAGGAGTAGAGTCCACGGGGTTTGTAGGCTCTACGTTTGGTGCAGCGGGCTCCTTTTCAGTATGGGGTTCCTTCCTCGGCTTCTTCTTCTTCTTCCTTAGGCAATCACCTTCCTCGTCGTGAACTTCCCGCTCACGCTTGTTAGTAGGCTGTTGAGGCCGAGTACCTAAAAAGTCCTCAAGGCATCAAACCTCTTAGCGACTTCTTCCGCGGTGTAGACCATCTTGCAATAGTCAGAAAGCGGCGCCCGAGGGTCGTCCCCTCCCCCTCTATTTATAGAGATAGGAGGGGGTGTCTGCCGAGTATCATAGGGTTGAGAGCTCGCCAAAAGTCTTGTCGAATGTGGGGTTAGATGTTTCTTTCTGAGCTCCTAGGTCGCTCGAAAAGAGCGGGGATTGTGTACAACCCATATTCGTCAAGGGTCGACAGTCAACGATTAGCAGTCAACAAGTTAACAAGCAACACTATTACATGAAGACCCGATCAGTATTCAATAGCCAGCAGAGGAGGAAAGGGGACCTTTAGAAGCAAGCGAGGATCATACTCATCAAGGCGCACAACCACCCAGCAGCGCGAGCGAGCTTCAAAGACTTTTTAGTACTAGCGAGCTCCGAACAGTACCAGTGACAAACAATAACAATACTCGCCTAGTAGGCGACTTCCGACCAACACCACAGATAATCGCCAGTCCATATTCGCCAGTAACCGAGCAAGGTTGCCCGAAGGGAACAACCGATGGTCGCAGGATTGGGTCTTCTCGCCTAGAGACACCCCCAGGTTTTTGCCTATAAATAAGACCCCAGGGGTACAAGAATATGGACTTCGAAATCTTGAAAAAAATCTTGACCACTTCTTTCCTTGAACTTTTAACTGAGTCTTTGAATCCTTTCTTCGAAGAGTCAAGTTTCCAGCTGGTTTCGCCCTTATACCATGCTAGACCATATTTAGTTGTGGAGGGAAAACTTCTTATAAGTATCTAGCTATATGGTGGGACCTCCCTGTTGTATAACCTGGGGTCCTTTTGGTTGTCCCCTATTCTGCATTTTAGCTCATTTAGGCATCAATCCCGACTGCTAGACTAGTAACCTCAGGCTATATTAATCCGAATTTTGGAGTTGGGATTTTCTCGGCTTCAACACCAATAAGATGATATAGTTGAGCGAAAGAATAGAATGTTAACAAAAATGTTAAACTTCATGCTTCTGACTGTTGGCATGCATACTGCTTATTGGGGAGAAGCGGCGTTAAATGCAAATCACATTCTAAATAAAGTCCCTCATGCTAAGTTAAAGGTTACATGTAACGACCCGGCCCACGGCAACCAGCCGACCCCAAGCGTCGATACAGGGCTGCAGCCAAAGAACCCCAAAGCCTCTCGCGTCTGTTTATCGGCCGCACGCATTGTTGGCGTTAAGACTCCTTATGAAGGGTTGCGGGTTCAAGACCTAACGCCAACAATGCGCGCGGCCGATAAACAGACGCGAGAGGCTTTGGGGTGCTTGGGTTGCAGCCCTGTATCGACGCTTGGGGTCGGCTGGTTGTCGTGGGCCGGGTCGTTACCCGACGAATTCGCCTGGTATCAGTGATGATACCCGACGAATTCCGTGGGACTTGTCCGTTTTTCGTCATTTTCGCTGAGTGAAGTCCTTGGGGACTTGGTTTGGGATGTTTGACCCCAAACATCGGGGAGTGTGACAAAGAGATGTTGATAGGAGTTAAGCGTGGATAAGACTTTTAGATTGTATCACATCGTTAACATGCAGTGATGCCTGGGTCTCTGATTAGAGGCGGCTCTTGGTGGCTTGTTATGCCCGGTGGCCACGTTTTTTTGAGGCCTTTGGGACATTCTGGGTCCCTGAGAGGTGCTCTTTGTGTGTTGGACCCCGTGGCTGTCACTCACTGCCTTTGAGATGAGGGTCACCAAGTGTTAATGATTTCTTGTCATGATTTTGGATTGTTGTTCCTACTCTTGTTTTGGATGTTGGCTGGTTTAGCCGTTTCTTGTTTTGCTTCAGCAGGTTTGAGCCGAAGCAGGTTGTTTTTTTCCTTTGCACTTGGTGCATTTTCTTCAGCATTTACTGATGTTTTGTTTACTATACTCTTGTTCATTTGCTGACTTGTTGCAGAGTTTGACAGCTTGGTTGGTGGGGGTTGATTCTTCCCTGTTGTTGATCTTTTCTTAGCTTTGAGCTTATATTTCTCTTTGCCACTTGTATTGTTTAATCTTTGCTGAGGTATTCTGCCTTTGAATGCCTCAAGTACAGGTTGCAGCCGTCTGAGCGACTAGTTTGGAGTTGTGTTTTGGTTGCTGCCTTGCGAAGGCGTTTCTCTCACTTTTGGTGAGATTCCTTGTAGTTTTGTTGGTTTAGACATACTTACTCACCGAGGGGTTCGTGTCAGATTGTTGACGCCCATCAGTGGTTTTCTTTTAGACTGATGTGTACTCTACTTATGTTGTTAGTTACCCATTTTGGGGGTTGTTTACTTGTCTCTCTGGAATGTTTTATGCTATGATGCATGTTAGTTATTTTGCCTATTAAACCTTACTAGTAGTATATCATACATCTTATGTCTTTAAACCTAAAAGAAGTACTTTACAACTATCGTAAAAGGTATCTTTCTACTTATACTAAATCTAGAGTCTTGCATACAATGAGTTGTCCTTCGGGGACGTTTACACTCATATAGGACGTCAAGTTAAGTTAATTAATGTATTTTTTTGCAGCGTAAAACTATGTTTTCTTCTAAATGGGCTAGATGAACCACTGAGCCGAGGGATACGGTCAATCAACTAAAACTAATTTTCTATCCATTTTAACCTTGGGTTCCTTTTGTTTTGAGGTCATTGGAGTTTTGCCTGAGCGTCGGCAGTTATCCCCTGCTCGACGTGGCATCACAACGCGTGTTTTCTCATACTCTGATACTTGCTAAATTCGAAGAAAATGCGGGTTGTGACAGTTGGTATCAGAGAGAGGTTGCTTGACAAGTTGGTCAGGCAACCTTCCTTTATTAGAGCTAGTTGTCTAGTATCATAACATACACACACCGATATGTCATCAGTACGTCTTGGCGGAAGCACGAACACTACACTCATGGCATGACAAGAAGTATACAGGGCATATTATGTAGTATAAGATGCATAAATATGCGTTTGTATATGGATCCACCATAGGAGGCAACATGCGAGGGTTATGTAGTATGGGATGCATAACCTCACCGCATGAATGCCCATTAGCACGTTTTCTTTTTCGTTGTATGGAATGTTATGTAGTATGAGATGCATAATAATTCATGTGTGCGCCGCTCATATCATGCACTAGGGCCTTTTATAGAATGCATAGCACAACATGCATAGCATAACATAATATAAGCACAACGGGCCAAGCTAAAGATTTACGTGATGACATATGTACACACATGGTTTTGAGTCTAAAGGAAATGTAAATTCATGCATTCATGAGTTAGGCACAAGAATTTAGGACAGTCATGACATCATCATTTAAAATCCCAGAGCAAGTTCGCAGCATGAGTAAGTACATAAGTAAGTTGTCTGGACTGTGTTGTTTGTTTAGCGGGTGGGCTAGGTTCTGAATCATTGATTATGTCTTTTCTTTTAGAATGGGACCGAAGAGAGTGGCGACGAGGTCGACTCCCCAGTCTGAGGGTGAGTCTTCTGGCATGCAGAGCGATGCGATTATCGAGAGCTTGCGACTGAGCAATGAAGCCCTGTCCAGGCAGTTGGTGGACATGCAGTCGCAGATCCAGTCATTATTGGCAGCGGCGGCGGGACAACCTTCGAGTGGGCAGGCTCCTGTTTTAGTTCCGGCTATTCCTACACCGCTGGTGCTCCCGATCATGATTCCCCCGGAAATGGCTTTCATTTCCCAGTTTCAGCGGCTAGGACCCCCGACGTACGATGGACGTGCAGATTTTTGTGGTACTGGACGATTGGCTGGTTTCCATTGAAGAGATGTTCTCCTACTCTGGAGTTTTGGTTAGCCAGAGATTTATGATAGCCGCCTTTCAACAGAAGGGCTTGGCTAAGAGCTGGTGGCTCTGAGAGAAGGAAGGTATGAAGGATGGATGTTCGTGGGAGTCCTTCAAGGAGTTGCTGTTGAGAAATTTTATGCCTTCGGTCGAGAGGGACCGCTTGATGAACAATTTACTGCATCTGAAGCAGAGGCAGCTCTTGGTGAGCGAGTATGAAGTGGAATTTAGTAAGCTGAGCAGGTTTGCTCCAGATTTGGTTAACTTTGAGGCCAATAGAGTAAAGAGATTTCTGGGTGGTCTGAGGAATGACATCCAGCAACTGGCAAGTGCTTATGGATCAGCAAGTTATGCAGAAGCCGTGGAAGCTGCTCTGAGGGTCGAGGCGATTGACAACGCTAAGAATAGAGGACAACAGCTGAGGAAGGATCAGAAGAAGTCTGATGGATATAAGGGTGCTCTGATTTCGGATTCTGGTTCTCGGAAGAGGCACCGTGATATATGTAGTTTTCGTGGCCGTCCGGGCCATCCGTTTGAGAAGTGCTTTCAAAGAATGAGAGCTCAGAAGCAAGAGTTGGTGAATGGTGTGCAAGGTGCCCCTAGGAAGGACTTGGTCTGCCCTGTGTGCAGGAAGGCTGGGCATGACGCTGCCCATTATTGGAAAAAGTCCAAGGGTTGCTTTCGGTGCGGTAGAGGTCATATCAGGTCGCAGTGCCCGCAGCTTCAGCCTGTGCCCCTCCAGGCTCTGCCGCCCCCGCAGTATGTGGATAAGGGCAAAGGGAAGTTGAATGTGCTTTCGGCGGACGAAGCTCAGACGTCTACCAAGTGATCTCAGGGCGATTTAAGGTCAAGAACCGTTGGGCGCGTGTTCTTTTCGATTCTGGCGCTACCCACTCATTTGTGGCTAGAGCCTTTGTTGAGCATTATCAGTTGGTTCTCAATCGAGTTGGTAGTGCTTTCAGCGTCAGGTTTCCGTCTGGCGAGTCTATGGTGACGGACATGGGTATTCAGGATTGTCCAGTCCTGTTAGGTGATTTTGTGGCCGTTGCTAATCTGCTAGCGTTGGAGCTAGAAGACTTTGATGTAATCTTGGGTATGGATTGGTTGTCTCGTTATGACGCGGTTATTCAGTGCAAGGAAAAGCTCTTGGACTTCAGGAAGAACGATGGTCAACCCGGTAGCATTTATGGGTATGCTCGCCAGAATTCTCTGGCCATTTCAGCGGCATGTGTTCGGGAACTTTTGGGTCCCATCTGCTTTGCTTGTTTGGTTTCGGTGTTAGAAACCAGTGTTTGTTTGCCGCGTCTGGAGGTGATTCTGATGGTGCGAGATTTTTTTGATGTTTTTCCTGCTGGTCTTCCTGGTCTCCCGCCCGATAGAGACGTGGAGTTTGCAATAGATTTGGAGCCCGGTACGCGTCCTATTGCTAAGGCACCGTATCGTCTGGCCCTACGTGAGCTGGAGGAGTTGCGAGTCCAGCCGGATGAGTTGCTTGAGAAGGGTTATATTAGGCCGAGTGTTTCGCCTTGGGGTTCACCCGTACTGTTTGTTAAGAAGAAGGATGGGTCAATGAGATTGTGTATCGACTATCGTGAATTGAATAAAGTGACCATTAAGAATAGATATCCTCTGCCTAGGATCGATGATTTGTTTGACCATTTGCGTGGTAGTGCCATGTTTTCTAAGATTGATCTTCGTTCGGGCTATCACCAGTTGAGGATTCGGGAATCAGATATTCTGCGGACGGCTTTCCGCTCTCGTCATGGTCATTTTGAATTTCTAGTGATGTCTTTTGGTTTGACAAATGCCCCGTCTGCATTTATGGATTTGATGAACATGGCGTTCAGGGATTTCTTGGATAAGTTTGTAATCGTGTTTATAGATGATGTTTTGGTGTATTCTAGAAATGCTGAGGAGCATAATGAGTATCTGCGTTCGGTCTTGGCGACCTTAAGAGATCATAAGTTATATGCCAAGCTTAGTAAGTGTGAATTTTGGCTGCCTCAAGTATCTTTTTGGGGCCACGTGATTAATAAGGATGGAATATCGGCGGGCCCAGAAAAAAAAAATCTGCGGTTAAGGATTGGGTGAGACCTGTGTCTCCCAAAGAGATCAGAAGCTTCCTGGGTTTGGCTGGTTATTATAGAAGATTTGTAGAGGGATTCTCTACCATGTCTACGTCGTTGACTAAGTTGACGCAGAAGAATGTAGCCTTCATATGGAACGATAAGTGCAAAGAGGCTTTCGGGGAATTAAAGAGAAGATTATGTTCAGCTCCGGTTCTGTCTTTGCCAACGGGAGGGTTGGATTATGCCGTCTATGTGGACGCATCGCACGTGGGTCTTGGTTGCGTGCTGATGCAAGAAGGTCGAGTCATTGCGTACGGGTCTAGACAACTCAAGATCCATGAAAGGAATTACCCTACGCACGACCTAGTGTTTGCTGCAGTGATTTATGCGCTGAAATTATGGAGACATCTATTGTACGGCGCGCACTGTAAGATATATACGGATCATAAGAGCTTGAAATATATCTTCACTCAAAAGAAATTGAACCCGCGCTAGCGCCGATGGTTGGAATATGTGGTGGATTATGAAGTTGAGAATCTGTATCATCTGGGCAAGGCTAACGTGGTAGCGGATGCCCTGAGCAGAAAGTCAAGTAGAATTTTCAACCTCTCTGTGGATTCGTTGATTGAGGAGTTTCTTTTGATGGACATCTCTGTTGGGAGTAGTAGTTCGCCGAGTTGTTTGGAAGTATCTCAGCCTTCATGGATTTCTCTGACGAGGCTTCATCAAAAGGACGATCCCGATCTTCTGCACCTTTACGATAGAACCGAGAAGGGGGAGCTGCCAGATTTTTTGTTTGATGACGTTGGTGCTTTAAGGTATCGCAGGAGATTTTGCATCCCCAATGATAAGAGCATACGAGACAAGTTGTGCAGTGAGGCGCACGGTTCCAGTGTGGCCTACCATCCATGCTCTACTAAGATGTATCAGGATTTAAAGAAGATCGCCTGGTGGATTGGGATGAAGAAAGATATAGCAAGGTTTGTATCTGAATGCTTTACTTGCAAGAGAGTTAAGACCGATCATGGAAGGCCTAGTGGCAAGTTAGTTCCCCTTGATATCCCAGCTTGGAAGTGGGAAAGTATCTCCATGAATTTTATTACCAGTTTGCAGAGAGCTCCCCGTGGACATGATTCAGTGTGGGTAATCGTGGATAGATTAACGAAGTGTGAGCAATTCGTCCCTTTTAAGATTGGTTATCCAATGAAGAAGATAGCAGAGCTTTATGTGGATGAGGTGATCAGATTGCATGGGTGCCAGTGAGCATTATGTCAGATCGAGACTCCCAGTTCACGTCTCGCTTTTGGAAGAGCCTTCTGGAAGGGTTGGGCACCGATTTGATATTTTCTACGACTTATCATCCGCAGACAATTGGTCAAACGGAAAGGGTTAATCAGATTGTGGAAGATATGATCCGCTGTTATATTCTGGACCACGGAGGAGCGTGGGATGAGCGATTAAGGTTAATAGAATTTGCCTACAATAACAGTTATCGGGAGAGTCTGCAAATGGCTCCTTTTGAAGCTCTGTATGGGAGGCGGTGTAGGACTCCCTTGTTTTGGATAGAGGTTGGAGAGAGGACACTGTTAGGTCCTGAGGCGCTTGAGGAAATGGAAATTTCAGTGAAGCTGATTCGGGAGAAGCTCCGGATAGCTCAAGAGCACTATGAGAAGAACGTCAACCGGCGTAGGTCAGATTCGACTTTTGCTGAAGGGGACATGGTTTTTCTGAAGGTTTCCCCTATGTTTGGAGTTAGAAGGTTCGGTAGGAACCATAAGTTGGATCCGAGATTTGTTGGACCGTTCAGGGTGGCTGAGCGGATTGGTGTTTCTGTGTATAGGTTGGTTTTGCCCGCAAACTTCCCAGGTGTGCACGACGTGTTTCACGTAAGTCAACTGCGGAAGTGTGTTCTAAGCGATATGCTAGTTCTAGATTCAGTGCCCCAGTTGGAGCCTAACCTCTCTTATGTGGAGATGCCTGCCCGTATTCTGGATGTTCAGGATCGGGTCTTGCGAAAGAAGGCGATCCTGATGGTGAAAGTTTTGTGGAGGAACCTAGACGTGGAGAGAGCGACTTGGGAGTTGGAGTCAGCAATGAAGACGACCTATCCTCACCTGTCCTCCTGATGTTTTGCTGGTATGTTTGTTTTCCTTTGGCCTGTTTTGCCATTTTCTTTCCCTCCCGATTGGGAGTGTTGTGTGTAAAGTTTCAGGATGAAACTTTCTTTTAGGGGGAGTGACTGTAACTCCCCCGGTTTTTTTGCGATCGTTATATCGTTTCTTTGGCGTTACCTTGACGCATGTTAGGCTTGTGCCGATCTTTAGAGCGTGGTTTTAGCTCTCTCTTTCCCATGGGGCTGGTTTGTTGCCTGTTGGCAAGATTCCCTAACCAGTCGGGTCTGTTTTGGTGACCGGTGGGGCCTTTCAGGGAATGCTTGTGTTTTGGCTTCGGGTGGTGCTTGCCCGAGTTTTGATTGTCGGATGTTCATTTCGACTTTGCCATTGGATTCGTAGCGTTGGTTTTCAGCTACGGCGCAAGTTTCGCGCGTTTTTGAGATCGTTTGTGTTTACGTCATTTTGGACGTTTATTATGATTGTATTTTATATATTATATATTATATTATTATAATTATTAGTATATATAGGATTTAGGGTAGGGTTCGGCCGATCCGTTTCTTCTTCTTCCCGAACTCGACGACGATTTCGTTTTCGCAAAGAGCAGGGAGCGGCGGACTCGGCGGGACATCGGTCGGCGGTGTGCGGAGCTGGATGGCTCGATTTCCTTGTCCGAGTGGATTTTCGGGTTGCTCTCGGCGAGGGCTTCATAGTAGAGGTAAGCTTCGTCTGTTTCCTTGACTTTTGGAGGTTAGGGTTAGGGGCTTTGGCTTGATTTCGTCCCCTAAAGTTTCAGGAAACGTTGCTCGGTGCTCCTTGTGACCGGATCTTGAAGCGGTAAGGGCGGGCGACGTCTTCTCCGGTGGTTTCGAGGCAAGGGAATTTTCTTCCCTTGCTTGTTCCTTTTTTTCCTTCATGATATCTCTCATTTTCTTCTTGTTTTGATTAGGTATAAGTTATAGGGCAAGATATCTAGGAGAAATCTAGGCTAAGATGGGAAAATAGGACTTAGAAGAGAAAAATTCGGATTTCTTGCGTTACGAGGCGAATTCGCCGGATATCATAGTGATATCCGATGAATTCGTCGGTTATCAGGGGTGATAACCGGCGACTAGGGTTTCGGGTTGGCTAAGGCAAATTCGTCGGATATTACTAAGGATACCCGAAGAATTCACCGGGTATCAATGGTGATACCCGTGGCTAGGCAGCGTTAGAACATCAAGGCAAATTCGTCGAGTATCGTAGCGATACCCGACGAATTCGCCGGCTTTCGTCGGCGAAACCCGACGAATTTGCCTGGTATCAGTGATGATACCCGACGAATTCCATGGGACTTGTCCGTTTTTCGTCGTTTTCGCTGAGTGAAGTCCTTGGGGACTTGGTTTGGGATGTTTGACCCCAAACATCGGGGAGTGTGACTAAGAGATGTTGATAGGAGTTAAGCGTGGATAGGACTGTTAGATTGTATCGCATCGTTAACATGCAGTGATGCCTGGGTCTCTGATTAGAGGCGGCTCTTGGTGGCTTGATATGCCCGGTGGCCACGTTTTTTTTGAGGCCTTTGGGACATTCTGGGTCCTTGAGAGGTGCTCTTTGTGTGTTGGACCCCGTGGCTGTCACCCACTAATTTTTAGATGAGGGTCACCAAGTGTTAATGATTTCCTGTCATGATTTTGGACTGTTGTTCCTACTCTTGTTTTATATGTTGGCTGGTTTAGCCGTTTCTTGTTTTGCTTCAGCAGGTTTTAGCCGAAGCAGGTTGTTTTTTTTCCTTTACACTCGGTGCATTTTCTTCAGCATTTACTGATGTTTTGTTTACTATACTCTTGTTTATTTGCTGACTTATTACAGAGTTTGACAGCTTGGTTGGTGGGGGTTGATTCTTCCTTGTTGTTGATCTTTTCTTAGCTTTGAGCTTATATTTCTCTTTGCCACTTGTATTGTTTAATCTTTACTGAGGTATTCTGCCTTTGAATGTCTCAGGTCCAGGTTGCAGCCGTCTGAGCGACTAGTTTGGAGCTGTGTTTTGGTTGCTGCCTTGCGGAGGCGTTTCTCTCACTTTTGGTGAGATTCCTTGTAGTTTTGTTGGTTCAGAACAACTTACTCACCGAGGGGTTCGTGTCAGGTTGTTGACGCTCATCGGTGGTTTTCTTTTAGACTACTGTGTACTCTACTTATGTTGTTAGTTATCCATTTTGGGGGTTGTTTACTTGTCTCTCTAGGATGTTTTATGCTAGGATTCATGTTAGTTATTTTGCCTATTAAACCTTACTAGTAGTATATCATACATCTTATGTCTTTAAACCTAAAAGAACTACTTTACAACTATCGTAAAAGGTATCTTTCTACTTATACTAAATCTAGAGTCTTGCATACCATGATTTGTCCTTTGGGGACGTTTACACTCATGTAGGGCGTCAAGTTAAGTTAATTAATGTATTTTCCGCAGCGTAAAACTATGTTTTCTTCTAAGTGGGCTAGATGAACCACTGAGCCGAGGGATACGGTCAATTACCTAAAACTAATTTTCTATCCATTTTAACCTTGGGTTCCTTTTGTTTTGAGGTCGTTGGAGTTTTGCCTGAGCGTCGACAGTTATCCCCTGCTCGACGTGGCATCACAACACGTGTTTTCTCATACTCTAATATTTGCTAAATTCCGAGAAAATGCGGGTTGTGACATTACACCCTACGAGCTTTAGTTTAAGAGACCCTCAAACATAACTAGACTTAAGGCCTGAGACTGTTTAGGGTTCTTGACAATAGAAGATCTAAGCTTGGACCTAGGACTAACACACGTGTCTACTTAGGTTGTGTTGAAGATAGTGTTGCAGATAGTTTCTTAGATATTTCTAATAATATCATTATACAATCTAGGGATGTTGTGTTCTTTAAAGATAAATTCCTTAAAGATAAGAACCTGTCACTCCCAAGTATGCAAATAACTATTACTGAGAAAGATCCTAAATCGATACCAAGCACCTCCTATTCAGTTCCTGTGGACAATCTTAGCCTAGAGTCTAGGAGGACTTCTATGAGAGGGAGAAATCCCAGAACCTTCAGTAGTGATTTTGTCACTTATCACGTTGAGGCTGATTCATCCACCTATAAGGAAGTGGTCGATGAGATCAAGGAATTCACTTTTCTAGAAAGAAACAATTGATGAAGAGATAAACTCTCTACTTCAAAACAACACCTAGACGTTGGTTGATAAACCAAAATAGGTTAAAACTATATGGTGTAAGTGAGTTCTGAAAATAAAATTAAATCATGATGGTAGCGTAGCGTATAAAGCACGCATGGTGGCTAAAGGTTTCACACAAGTTAGTGGAGTAGATTATTTTGTTGTATACTCACAAGTGTGTCACCTAATAACCATTAGGATCCTTCTTGCCATTGTATATATTGAGAACTTTATTGTTCATCAAATGGATGTTAAGACTGCGTTCGTGAACAGAGATCTAACCAAAAAGATCTATATGAGTCAGACAGAAGGTTTCATTGTAGAAGGTCGCAAAAATAAGTTATTAAAATCACTATACAGACTAAAATAAACACCCAAATTATGATATGAGAAATTTGACTATAGTGAAAGGAACATGAGATTCATATCGAGTCTCTCCGATAAATGTATTTACATATATCATATATCAAATAAATTCATTATAATATGCTTGTATGTACACGATATGTTAATTCTAGGATCTGATCAATCTGAAGTGGATGACATAAAGTCAGGTCTAATAAAAAAATATTACATTAAAGACCTAGATATAGCTGAAACTATACTTGACATGCAAGTGAGCTTTGAGAAAAATGACATTTTTCTAAGTCAAAACCACTACATAAAATCTATGTTGGATACATGAGGATACATTGAAAGTAAAATAGTAGAGACATCATATGACTACAATAACTGCTTAAAGCCCAATGAAAGAGCAGTAGTTAGACAATTAGACTATGCTAAACTGATTGCATGTTATGGTTTGCACCAGACCAGACATAGTCTTTACGGTAGGCATGTTAAGCAGATTCACTAGTAATCCTAGCCAATAGTACCATTGGAATGCCCTCGATAGTCTAATGAGATACTTAAAGCACACTCAAAAGTATGTTTTATGTTACAATGGTCATCCTCCAGTTTTTAGAAGAATATTTTGATGCATTATAGTGCTCAGAAATAAACGACAGCAAGTCCACTAGTGGATTTATTTTCACACTAGGAGAAACAGCTGTAGCTTGGAAGTCCAAGAGGCATCATGCATTGCACTCTCTTTTATAGAATCTGAACTCTATGCTCTAACTTCAATAGGAGAAGAACCAGAGTGGATAAGAGATTTGGTGATGGACATTCCACTGACAAGCTAAAAACTGAGTTCTATTGTTGTTTACTGCGACAATCATGCTATAAAATGATTGTTACAAACACTTTATTCAATAACAAAAGAAGGCAATTAATGATGAAATAAACATGATTGTCCTATCTCACAAGTCAAATGATTATGATCCTGAT